>JBAIZL010000007.1:21218014-21250514 GCA_036971475.1 Prosapia bicincta | reverse complement strand
ACATCATTTGTGCGAGGATGGGAGGAGTAACGCATTTTTAGTTTAATTTATTACTTTTATGATTATTTATCTCATTAAATTCGTTTGACGTTTTTCTGGTTATGTTTACTAGTTTTGTTGTTGTGTCTGTAATTGTTTGAATATTGACTATTATTTAGACTTTATTTAGCTAAGTGCAAAGTGGAGTCAAAGAAAACCTAAATTACCCGAACAGGAAATCTTAAATTATTTAAATAATTTAAAGATAATTAAGGTTTTGATGCTGGAGCCTTCTGCAACGGTTTAAGTAAATCTGTTTATGAGAATGTAAAACATTGGCACGTGTAGTTTTTGAAAGGAAAACAAATTAGTTGAGTATTTCATGCCTAACACAGTCTCGTACATTACGTAATGTAATTGACCCCAGAGTTACAATTTGAACTACGTATTCCTCTCTTGTATGTATTTTAAAAAGAGCTCCACATTTACCAAAGTTTCTTCATTAGACAAATATAAATTATTAAATGTAATATAAACGCTAATTGTGTTAACCTAATTAGCAAACCTCTTAACTCCACAAGTTGTTGAAATCTGTTTTTTATTCTAACCTGTCAAATAAAGTACTATCTACATATTTAACCGTTGCATATGTAGATGAGAATGAGCAAATATGTAATTATTATATTTAAAACTATATAAACAACTGCTAATATAAATCTATTATTACAACGCTTTTATTGTCTCCTGTAAAATATACTATTTTGGATTTACAAGGTTTGCTAATTAGGGTAACGATTTGTATAACACCTCTTACATTATAACTAATAATAAGAGTGGAAGGGGCCTGATTGGATAAACTCGACTATCTGGAGCAGTAAACCCTTCAAGCAAGGGATTCACACGTGATTGTTATACATCCTTTAATCCTATTTGAATGTTACCGCTAATTACTTGTGATTACACTGACGTTACGCAGTCACTATCTACGCTTTGAATCTTCTGATATTTCATTGAACGTAAGATTATCAAAGTACGTCAGTTACACGCGCTTTTGTATTGTCTCTTTATTGTAATTCAAAAACAGATTGCAAACAGTCTGATTTCGGTAACGTGGTTTTTAGGTATGTTGTTCTGTATTAATTGGGTTTCTAGAATGTTGAGCGTTTCGGATAAGGGTATGTTGGTGTGCGTATTTGTTATGTGGAGTGATATTAGTGTTAAATTGTGTGGTATGTTCTTTTATAAGAAATCGTAAACATCCTCCAAACCATCACCAAACCAAACTATTTCACCCACAACTTCAACTTTTATTCACAAGCAGATGGCCTACCCATAGAAAGTCCTATCAGTAGTGTCCTAAGCGAAATTTTTCTACAACGCATAGATAACACCAAGATACTCACAAACAATACACACGCAAACAAAATCATTTACTTGCACAGATACGTCGATAAGATAGCACTATACAGAATCATCTCTCGACAATGCGAAAAAATCCTCACTTACACTAATAAAATACACCCAAAACTCCACTTCACCTCAGAGATTGAAACCAACCGATCCCTAAACTTCCTCGACCTTGCCATAACAAAAAGCCACAAACAGAAACAAAGCTTCAACATTTACAGGAAACCCATAACCACAGACACACTTATTCACAACACCTCAAACCACCCTATCCAACACAAACACACTGCCTTAAGATCCTTGCTCCATAGACTTAAAGAAGTTCCAATGACCACAGAAAACATAAACAAAAAATTAGACACAATTAAATATTTAGCATACACAAATGGATACAACACCAATATAATAGACAAACTATGGTACAAAATACAAACAAAAACACTAAAATTAACACTACAGACAGGGAAAACAAATACATCACCTTACCATACATAAACAAAACAACAAACAAAATAACCCATATATTTCAAAAACCGGATACAAAATAGCATTAAAATTTAATAACAAATTACAACACAAAATACAACAAGACACCAACAACAAAGATAAACTACAAGCACCAGGCGTATACAAACTAAACTGCGACCAATGTAACAAATTCTACATTGGACAAACAGGTCGTAGCTTTAAACAGAGTCTTTACATAAACAAAACACCAAATAAGCATTTTACAATCACATAAAAGAAACAGGACACTAATACACACACATTTACTATAGCCTAGAAATCCTACACATCAACAAACAAATACCACATCTCAACACACTAGAACAATATGAAATTTACAGACACACAAAAACACAAAGTACAAACTTATTAAACGAACAAACACAATACAAATCACACATACTCATTGATACTATCGAAAATTTACTTTTAACACCGTCACCGCTTGACCAGATAACTCGAAGCAGAAGACACTGATGAAGATCGGCACATAGCGATCGAAAACATTATGTCTCAGTACGTTTTATCAAATTTACAACATTAAAGTTTGGATGATCATAAACTATTGTTTAGGTGATTAAATGTATGTTTATATTATTACTTGAATACCTTTATGAAAGAAAAACGACCCTTGAAGTAAATATTATAAAAAACGATTGCTCAAAAACGAGAAGATACATATTCAAACTTAGTACACCTTTGCCTCCTAATGAATCTCGCAAAGATACTTATACCACCACTCTGTGCTATACACAGACTATATCAGCTCTTCCGTTTCGTTAGGGCAACTTAATTAGGTTAAGCATGCTTTTAGCCCAACTCTACCTCACTGTAGATTGCGGTCTAACTTATTCTACTCTTGTTAGAGGAAGGAACAAGCAAACTAATTGCTAGCGACAAGTGCAAACATTTGTCTTTACAAACACTCAGATATACCAAACAAAATTTTATACTGGGAGGGGAATTATAACTTCAGTTTAAACTTAGGTTAAAACAAAGATATCTTTCCAATAAATTTGGTTACAAAGTATTCTATTTAAAGTAACTAAAGATGTTTATTCCCAGGTCGATTCAAGGGTAAAAATGCCAATAATTAATGGCTTTCAACACTGTTCACCAACTTAATACCAGTAAGCGTGATACTATAAACAGACAGATGAACTGTAAAAATTTGCGTCAAACATTATGTCAAAACATATATAGAAACAATTTGAAATTTAAATGTAAAATTGGAAAAGTCAAATTGGGCATTCGTAATATTTTAATAAAGGATTTTATTTTGAAAGTATTAAGAGCTAGAAATAAATAAAAACATACACAAAACTCACAAATTAATTAATTTGTGAGTTTTGTGTATGTTTTTATTAGTTTGTAACATAACCTCACAAGCTAAGCTCAAAGAATATTTCTTTAAGAGCTAGAGATAACGCTATGTTACGTCACAAGAGTACTTACTACTACTTACTAGCCAACGCCCACCCTTGGCAGTTGAGCCATTTGGCGACGCGCTGACCAGTAGAGATGGGCATCCCTGAAGATGGGACTGTTGTAATCCTGGGCCCAGTCCAGGGCTGTGCGCATTCGTAATCATTACAATGCCGCACCATCATTAAGGTGTTCGGCATTCGTAAGTTCACCACCACACAGTAGCACATGAATGCGGTGGAGGTGCGCAGCAAGGTAATAATGACGGTCTTCAATCTGAATGCTGCAACGCTAACAGCTCTGGGCAAGTTTCAGTCAATTGGTCTCCCCGTCACAAGACTTTCCCACCGTTTTCCTGCTGAGAGTTCCCTCAATCGACCGTGATTCCATTTTTTGATGGACGTCTTTATTAGGGATCTGGCGGAATGTAGTGAACTCTGATGCTCGGGCTGGGTGAGGGTTGTTCCCTGCTTTGCTAGTTGATCAGCCTTTTCATTGCGAGTGATGTTTACGGGGCTCTGGATCCACTGGAAATTAAGAACCCACCCGGCATTTATGAGAGCATTTAGTTTTCTTCTACATTCTATGGTTCCTCTACAGTCGGTCCGTGAGTTCCCAGAGAGATTCATGATGGCGGTCTTAGAGTCAACAAGGAAAACTGCCTTAGGAAACGATGTCACAAGAGTGATAACTGTCGAAGAGTGTATTTTAAACTATCAGCAAATATAAGCGAATTAACATTAATGTGTGAGGTATAACTGAAAGTCATGCATGACACTGCAAGTCAAGATAATAAACTATAGATATGAGCGTGTTTTTAAAGTAAGTACCATTTTGAAATTCCCCCGCTTTAGACCTGCTGTCGGGAGTTGGCGCATGCGCGTTATATCGTTAACGCGTTAACAGCGTGCGCGTCACTGTTAAAGGTGGTTTATGTGTGTTTAAATTTCTCTTACGATTAAAACTGCCGCCGACTATGAAACGCGCAGTGTGATACGTATTCCTAATGCTAAAGGCGTGATATTCATCACAACTCACATTCATCGTGAGATCTGTGAAATGTACGGAAAAAACGTCACGAGTGATAAAGAAACGAGGTGATAAAGAAACGGTACCGTTCTAGGAATGCTAGATAACTGACTAGAAGTTTGCTTTTGGGAATTTCCGTCACCATTTATAAACCCCAGCATGAGCATAACTTTGGGTGCTTCAAACGTTGTCTCACAATCTTGGAAATCACACTTCTTGACACTTGATGAACTCACAAAATAACGATGAAATCGTAAAGCGTTTTTTATTCTTCTTTACTTTTCAAACACTTTTTGCTCCAAGTCACCAGTGATGAGTGAAGGTCGTCCACTTTGTCTCATGACATGCAGATACGTGCGGCAATCTTTAAACGCACTAGCCCATTTCCACGCCATCCCATCACTCATGACGTTCTTCGTACACTTCACAAATCTCAAGATAGACGTCAGAATTAGAAAACGGTACTTACTTTAAAAACTTGGCGATAGGGTATATAATTGTATTTAATATCGAAATCTTGTTGCTGTTCATGACGAGCTGGTTGTTAATCACTTATAGCAACACAACTGCAATAAATTCTATATTGGACAAACAGGCAGATCTTTCGCCGAAAGATATAAAGAACACAAAATCGCACTGCACACTACTATTGAATCCACCTTCGCAAATCACCTCATGGACACTAAACACTCATGCAAAAGTATAGAATATAACATGAGCATCCTCCACACATGCAACAAAGGCCATAAATTAAACACAATAGAACAGTATGAAATATATAGACATAGCAACACACATAAAAATGGCATCCTAAATGAACAAACACGGCACAGATCACACATACTCTTCGATCACATCACTTCTAACTTTCAAAGAAATGGTACCGAGGAAGCACAACTGCAGCATTCCTAGCGGCAAAAATTCGAGGCTGAAGAAGTCGTAAGACGAAAACGTTTCCTCCAAGTGTAAGTTAACAATTTAACAACCTTTAGTTAACAGAAAGTCTGGTCGCAAGAATAGCGTAAGTAATTGCATTTAGTTAAAAGATATAAGAAGGGCACCAAGTGTTGCGAGTTTTGATGGTAAACGCTTTGGAAAGGGGAGCTACGGTTAATTAATGTGATGAATCCATCTGTCAAAGAATCGGAAGATTAGACGTAACTAGGAGCTTTCACTACGGTTCCATAAAGCGTTGTGTACCCATTAACCCGCGATCGGTCGCGCCCTGTTTTGTAACATAAATAATGGCGCGTATAGGGAGCCTCCTAACATTTACAAATTCATTAATTATAGCAAACATTTTCATTTAAAACTAAATTTTTAGGAGCAAAATTGTTAAGAAATATGTACATTATAAATTTTAGAACAACTTTGCAGTAAGAAAATATTTAAAATTAATTTACAGGAAATGTTTAAATGAATTGAATTGAAACGACGCTATGAATAGTAAACGAGTCGTCTAATTTTTGTCATGTCAAATCATGAAAATTGAGACCTTCAATCTAGTATGCTCTCAGTTCGTTCTATTGCTTTTACTAGCTCCGACATTTCTAACCTGACCTGATTTACACCGACCTATCAATCCCTTGTGTAAAGTAATTGGGACATAGAAATACAAAAAGTTATTTACGTTTTGTTAAATACAATGATATTTTGTCATTTTCATTATTTATTGTTATCGCTTAAAACAATGCTAATTATGAAATACAGTTTCTGAATGTTCGAGTCTGAGCTTGGCACAGTTAAAAGTCGATTCTGGAGGCTGATATAAATTTCTGTATTGTGCTTTGAAATCATAACCGAATAGCTGGGAGCAAGAAAAATTAGATCATGACAAAATAATGAATTATTCATTTTGAACATTCATCATGAAAAACATTGTAATATGAATAAACTTTCAATCTCTAGAATAAGTGTTGAAAACACTCTTAATAATAAATGAGCCTTAAAAGAGTGACTAATTAACTTTATCAGCTAATATTAAAACTAAATTTTTAGGTGTAAAATTGTTAACAAATATGTACTTTAAAAATTTTAGAACAATTTAACAGTAAGAAAATATTTAAAATTAATTTACAGGAAATGTTTAAATAAAGTAATTAAAACGACGTGACGAGTAGTAGAGTAGAGTAGACATCATTTTAATTTCCTTCATGGCACATCGTGCAAATTGAGACCTTTGATCTAGTATGCCCTCGAGGTATTGATCTATTACTTTCATGACCCTTCTGTATCGGATAACAGTTCCTCCTTTTTTGACAATACGCACATCGTAGTACCTTTCCTCCAAAATTTTCTAAAATGTATCCAAATTCTGTGTAAGTTCCGTTGCAAACAATTGGAAATTTATGTAAAGAGTATAATTTTTTAATTTTCATGAAGTGTTTTATGTAAAAATAAATTTTATAAAAACTTTTCATAATTTAATAACAAACTTTAAAAGGATTTTGACTGCGATAGGACATTCTTGACCAGTTTTAATTATTATACTCTGCTTGAGCCCTATGTACAAATTTTCAATTGAACCTCGTTTCAAAAGATGAGGCTTGCAATTGCCTTTGCTAACTCAGCGATGAATATTTTTCTTGCAATTTTTTTGTCCGATTGTTTCTTTATATATGATCTGAACATTGATTGTTGCCAAGATCAATAATCCGTTGAATATAGCCATTGGCCATCTCTGTTACTCACTCTTTTCACTGAGTATTCCTTCTTTATTCTATCAACTACATCAACAGCTTCCTTTGAAAAGTTGTAGAACGAAATCATCTCATTATTGAATGATTGATTTCATCGGCGGAATGCAATGTTAATATTATTATAATGTTTTTTTTTTTTTTGAACTATGAAACCAAAAGTGTTTGCTTGTGATTCGCACCAAAACCAAATATACTGCTAAAAACTGTAACACAAACAGTCGTGCTGTAAGAGCAGCCCTCCCTTCACTGCAGAGCGCTTAGTCGTGAGATTAACACCAAAAATAGTGACAGATATGCCACCGATTCATAGCTAGCTCATTAAAACCTGCAGTGCAAAAGAATAAAACATTTCCTCTACACTAACTATTTTTGTTAGGGCTTCCCTAACGGGTGATCGGTCGCGGGTTAAGCCCACACGGTCGAAACATAAAAATAGTATATGGATTTGTGTATATGTGGTCAAAAAAATTATGTTGCTACATATCCAACCAGGCTTACTTAGTGATACTAAACTGGATATATGGTACTTTAAATAGCCGATAGTAATGTTTCAAATTCGTTCTTTTGTTTTTATAAGGTACCTCAGACGTAATTGTCTAAATATCGACCACACGGGTAAAAAACTTTGTAGCATGCTACATAGAAAGATTTACTAATTACATTGTTTTTTAAACTTAAATTGAAAAAAGAACAAAATAGTTAACGTGCGGATTTAACTCGTTTAAAGTCGCGATGGAAAGCTTCTGAAAGAGCCTACATTTACTTACGTATGTTTGTCAGTTGATTTTGTTGGTTATGGTAATATTTATAGTACACGTACTTTTATTCTGCTGATATTTTCTACTAAAAAAATCGTGGTCATAGATTAAACGTTTGTATAGATTAGTCTACGGGCATAGATTAAACGTATGTATAGATTCGCCCACCGGCATAAAGCAAACGTTTGTATAGATTAGCCCACGGGCGTAGATTAAACATTTATATAGATTCGTCCACCGGCATAAATCAAACGTTTGTATAGATTAGTCTACGGGCATAGATTAAACGTTTGTATAGATTAGCCCACGAGCATAGATTAAACGTTTGTATAGATTAGCCCACGAGCATAGATTAAACGTTTGTATAGATTAGCCCACGGGCTAATAGATTAGCCCACGATTAATCGTAAGCTAATAGAACAACATTTGTATAGACTCTATGGAGCATCTAATAAGACTTTATCCATTTAAAAGGACAATATATAAACTGTTTTATATACCCACACTTGAAATAATAAAGTAACTGCACTTAAGTACAGATTTATTTTAACATTTACCTAAATAATCCGTTACAATTAAATAATTATATAATTTTAAATAATAATAGTAAACCCATTTTAAAGTATATATATATATATATATATATATATATATATATATATATATATATATATATATATATATATATATTAAATTCTAAAAATATTCAACTGCTTTTTTTTAATATTTACATCACAAACTTTATTGGTTCAGTATTAAAGGAATTGTAACAAGGTGTTTGCTTTATTGCGGTTATTAATGATTGTTTTGTCTTTTTTGTAAAGAAAGGAGTGAAGACGTATGTGTTTAAGGTGGGTCATATAGTTAGATAAGAAAATTAAACTACAGGTAAACAAATCGAACAATAGGTAAACTGCTGCCCAACTATTATAAATAATATAGAGACTTAACCCTCAAAGGTGAAAAATAACATCATAACAAGTAACAAAGGAATTTTATATATATATATATATATATATATATATATATATATATAAAGAGAGGGGAAATTATAATACTCTAACGACAAAAATTCTCAATCTGGAACATGTAATTTATATAACAATCTAATTGTTGAGATTTGTTGCTAGGTAACTACAATTTAAATGATACGCTTCAGAAAAATTAACATACATGAATTGAATAGACATTGAGAAATGCAAACCAAGTAAATACGATAGGAAAAAATAAAATCCAAGATAATATTGAGAAAAATTCTCAATATACCACGTTAAAAATACACCAACGATTATAGATACTTCATACGTAGAAGTAAGAAGATACAAAGGTTGACAGCTGCAAGCAGTATCAAAATAATGTGTATTAGAAAAGGTAAACTGATGATATAGATTACGTGTACTGCAAAATATATAAAGTTATCTGTAGTTATAGGTACTATTAGTTACACATCGGATGTATTTGTAGTGTAAAGATAGAAGTGTGTAAGAGAAATCTTGTATTTTCAGTAAGTAGGTGGAACTTGAACAGTATGATGTAGGGGTTTTACCTGGTGTATTAAACAGCCAATAAAACATATTATTTATAATAATCACTTTAAGAATAGTTTATAACTATCCGAACTTTAATTTTGTAAATTTGCTAAAACTTTCTGAGACAGAACGTTTTCGATCACTATGTGGCGATCTTCATCAGTCTTCTGCTTGGAGATGTTGAGCCAAGCGGTGAAGGTTTTAAAGGCAGGTTTACAATAGTATCAAAGAGTATGTGTGATTTGTATTGTTTTTGTTCATTTAATATGTTTGTACTTTATGTTTTTGTGTGTCTGTAAATTTCATATTATTCTAGTGTGTTGAGATGTGGTCCTTTTTTTGTTGATGTGTAGGATTTCTATGTTATAGTAAATGTCTGTGTATTTGTATCCTGTTTTTTTTATGTAGTTGTAAAATGTTGAGTTGGTGTTCTGTTTATGTTCCTCGACTCTTTGTTTAAAGCTGCGACCTCTTTGTCTAATGTAGAGTTGGTTACATTTGTCACAGTTTAGTTTGTGGCATTATACGCCTGGTGCTTGTAGTTTATCTTTGTTGTTGGTGTTGTGTTGTATTTTGTATTGTAACTTGTTATTAGTTTTGAATGTTAGTTTTTATTCTGTTCAATTCTGTTTTTATTTTTAATTTGCGGGCTATTTTGTTTGTTGTTTTGTATTTGTAATGTAATGTGAAGTATTTGTTTTCCCTGTCTGTAGTGCTAATTTTAGTGTCTATTTGTATTGTGTAATTGTGGTGTTGTATCCATTTGTGTATGCGAAATATTTAATAGTGTCTAGTTCTTTGTTTATGTTTGTAGTGTGTAGGTAGTAGTGTGTAGGTAGTAGTGTGTAGGTAGTAGTGTGTAGATATTAGTGTGTAGGTAGTAGTGTGTAGGTAGTAGTGTGTAGATAGTAGCGTGTAGATAGTAGTGTGTAGGTAGTAGTGTGTAGATAGTGTGTAGGTAGTAGTGTGTAGATAGTAGTGTGTAGGTAGTAGTGTGTAGGTGGTAGTGTGTAGGTAGTCGTATGTAAGTGGTAGTGTGTAGGTAATAGTGAGTAGGTAGTAGTGTGTAGATAGTAGTGTGTAGGTAGTAGTGTGTAGATAGTAGTGTGTAGGTAGTAGTGTGTAGGTAGTAGTGTGTAGGTAGTAGTGTGTAGATAGTAGTGTGTAAAAAGTAGTGTGTAGGTAGTAGTGTGTAGATAATAGTGTGTAGGTAGTAGTGTGTAGGTAGTAGTGTGTAGATAGTAGTGTGTAGGTAGTAGTGTGTAGTTAGTAGTATGTAGATAGTGTGTAGGTAGTAGTGTGTAGGTAGTAGTGTGTATATAGTAGTGTGTAGGTAGTAGTGTGCAGATAGTAGTTTGTAGTTAGTAGTGTGTAGTTAGTAGAGTGTAGGTAGTAGTGTGTAGATAGTAGTGTGTAGGCAGTGTGTAAGCAGTACTGTGTAGGTAGTAGTAGTATAGGATATAGCATGTACGTTGTAGTGTGTAGTATATAGCATGTACGTTGTAGTGTGTAGTATATTGCATGTAAGTTGTAGTGTGTAGGTAGTAGTGTTTAGGAAGTATGCTGTAGGCTATAGCAAGTAAGTTGAAGTATGTAGGTAGTAGTGTGTAGATAGTTGTGTGTAGGTAGTAGTGTGTTGGACGTAGTGTGCAGGTAGTAGTGTGTACGAATTATGCTGTAGGATATACTATGAAAGTTGTAGTGTGCAGGATATAGCATGTAAGTTTTAGAGTGTAGGATATAGCAGGTAAGTTGTAGTGTGTAGGACGTATGCTGTAGGATATACTGTGTAAGTTGCAGTGTGTAGGATATAGCATGTACGTTTTAGAGTGTAGGATATAGCAGGTAAGTTGTAGTGTGTAGGATATAGCATGTAAGTTGTAGTTTGTAATTTATAGCATATATGTTGTGGTGTGTAGGATATAGTATGTAAGTTATAGTTTGTAGGTAGTAATGAGTAGGAAATCGCATTATAATTGTATTGTGTAGGTTATAGCTTGTACGTTGTAGTGCGATGGATATAGCATTTAAGTTGTAGTGTGTAGGTTATAATATGTAAGTTGTAGTGTGTGGGATATAGTATGTAAGTTGTAGTTTGTAGGTAGTATTGTGTATAATATAGAATTTAAGTTGTAGTGTGTAGGATATAATTTGTAGGTAGTAGTGTGTAAAATATAGCATGCAAGTTGTAGTTTGTAGGTAGTAATGTGTAGGATATAGCAGGTAAGGTGTAGTGTGTAGGATATAGCATGTAAGTTGTAGTTTGTAATTTATAGCATATATGTTGTGGTGTGTAGGATATAGTATGTAAGTTGTAGTGTGTGGGATATAGTATGTAAGTTATAGTTTGTAGGTAGTAATGAGTAGGATATCGCATTATAATTGAATTGTGTAGGTTATAGCATGTACGTTGTAGTGCGATGGATATAGCATTTAAGTTGTAGTGTGTAGGTTATAATATGTAAGTTGTAGTGTGTGGGATATAGTATGTAAGTTGTAGTTTGTAGGTAGTATTGTGTATAATATAGCATTTAAGTTGTATTATGTAGGATATAGTTTGTAGGTAGTAGTGTGTAAAATATAGCATGCAAGTTGTAGTTTGTAGGTAGTAATGTGTATGATATAGCAGGTAAGTTGTAGTGTGTAGGATATAGCATGTAAGTTGTAGTTTGTAATTTATAGCATATATGTTGTGGTGTGTAGGATATAGTATGTAAGTTATAGTTTGTAGGTACTAATGAGTAGGATATCGCATTATAATTGTATTGTGTAGGTTATAGCATGTACGTTGTAGTGCGATGGATATAGCATTAAGTTGTAGTGTGTAGGTTATAATATGTAAGTTGTAGTGTGTGGGATATAGTATGTAAGTTGTAGTGTGTAGGTTATAGCATGTAAGTTGTAGTGTGTAGGATATAGTTTGTAGGTAGTAGTGTGTAAAATATAGCATGCAAGTTGTAGTTTGTAGGTAGTAATGTGTAGGATATAGCATGTAAGTTGTAGTGTGTAGGATATAGCATGTAAGTTATAGTGTGTAGGTTATAGAGTGTAAGTTGTAGTGTGTGGGATATAGTATGTAAGTTGTAGTTTGTAGGTAGTAGTGTGCAAGATATAGCATGTAAGTTGTAGTGCGTAGGATATAGCATGTTTGTTTTAAAGTGTAGGATATATCATGTATATTGTAGTTCGTAGGTAGTAGTGTGTAGGTTATAGCATGTAAGTTGTATTGTGTTGGTTATAGCATGTAAGTTGTATTGTGTTGGTTATAGCATGTAAGTTGTATTGTGTTGGTTATAGCATGTAGGTTGTAGTATGTAAGTTATAGCATGTAAGTTGTAGTGTGTAGGATACAGCTTGTAAGTTATAGTGTGTATTATATAGCATGTTAGTTATAGTATGTAGGATGTAGCAGGTAAGTTGTACCGTGTAGAATATAGTATGTAAGTTGTAGTTTGTAGGTATTACTGTGTAGGATATAGCATAATAGTTGTATTGTGTAGGATATTGCATGTAATTTGTAGAGTGTAGGATATAGCAAGTAGGTTGTACCGTGTAGAATATAGTATGTAAGTTGTAGTTTGTAGGTACTAGTGTGTATGATATAGCATATTAGTTGTATTGTGTAGGTTATAGCATGTAAGTTGTATTGTGTAGGATATAGCATGTAAGTTGTATTGTGTAGGATATATCATGTAAGTTGTAGTGTGTAGGATATAGCAGGTAAGTTGTACCGTGTAGAATAAAGTATGTAAGTTGTAGTTTGTAGGTATTACTGTTTAGGATATAGCATAGTAGTTGAATTGTGTAGGATATAACATGTAATTTGTAGAGTATAGGATATAGCGAGTAGGTTGTACCGTGTAAAATATAGTATGTAAGTTGTAGTTTGTAGGTACTAGTGTGTAGGATATACCATATTAGTTGTATTGTGTAGGTTATAGCATGTAAGTTGTATTGTGTAGGATATAGTATGTAAGTTGTAGTGTGTAGGTTATAGCATGTAAGTTGTAGTGTGTTGGTTAAAGCATGTAAGTTGTAGTATGTAGGTTATAGCATGTAAGTTGTAGTGTGTTGGTTATAGCATGTAAGTTGTAGTGTGTTGGTTATAGCATGTACGTTGTAGTGTGTAGGATACAGCTTGTAAGTTGTAGTGTGTAGGTTATAGCATGTAAGTTGTAGTGTGTTGGTTATAGCATGTAAGTTGTAGTATGTAGGTTATAGCATGTAAGTTGTAGTATGTAGGTTATAGCATGTAAGTTGTAGTGTGTAGGTTATAGCATGTAAGTTGTAGTGTGTTGGTTATAGCATGTAAGTTGTAGTGTGTTGGTTAAAGCATGTAAGTTGTAGTATGTAGGTTATAGCATGTAAGTTGTAGTGTGTAGGTTATAGCATGTAAGTTGTAGTGTGTTGGTTATAGCATGTAAGTTGTAGTGTGTTGGTTATAGCATGTAAGTTGTAGTGTGTTGGTTATAGCATGTAAGTTGTAGTGTGTTGGTTATAGCATGTAAGTTGTAGTGTGTTGGTTATAGCATGTAAGTTGTATTGTGTAGGATATAGGATGTAAGTTGTAGTGTGTTGGTTATAGCATGTAAGTTGTAGTGTGTTGGTTAAAGCATGTAAGTTGTAGTATGTAGGTTATAGCATGTAAGTTGTAGTGTGTAGGTTATAGCATGTAAGTTGTAGTGTGTTGGTTATAGCATGTAAGTTGTAGTGTGTTGGTTATAGCATGTAAGTTGTAGTGTGTTGGTTATAGCATGTAAGTTGTATTGTGTAGGATATAGTATGTAAGTTGTAGTGTGTTGGTTATAGCATGTAAGTTGTAGTGTGTAGGTTATAGCATGTAAGTTGTAGTGTGTTGGTTATAGCATTTAAGTTGTATTGTGTTGGTTATAGCATGTAAGTTGTAGTGTGTTGGTTATAGCATGTAAGTTGTATTGTGTAGGATATAGTATGTAAGTTGTAGTGTGTTGGTTATAGCATGTAAGTTGTAGTGTGTTGGTTATAGCATGTAAGTTGTAGTGTGTTGGTTATAGCATGTAAGTTGTATTGTGTAGGATATAGTATGTAAGTTGTAGTGTGTAGGTTATAGCATGTAAGTTGTAGTGTGTTGGTTATAGCATGTAAGTTGTAGTGTGTTGGTTATAGCATGTAAGTTGTATTGTGTAGGATATAGTATGTAAGTTGTAGTGTGTTGGTTATAGCATGTAAGTTGTAGTGTGTTGGTTATAGCATGTAAGTTGTAGTGTGTTGGTTATAGCATGTAAGTTGTAGTGTGTTGGTTATAGCATGTAAGTCTTAGTGTGTTGGTTATAGCATGTAAGTTGTATTGTGTAGGATATAGTATGTAAGTTGTAGTGTGTTGGTTATAGCATGTAAGTTGTAGTGTGTTGGTTATAGCATGTAAGTTGTAGTGTGTTGGTTATAGCATGTAAGTTGTATTGTGTAGGATATAGTATGTAAGTTGTAGTGTGTTGGTTATAGCATGTAAGTTGTAGTGTGTTGGTTAAAGCATGTAAGTTGTAGTATGTAGGTTATAGCATTTAAGTTGTAGTGTGTAGGTTATAGCATGTAAGTTGTAGTGTGTTGGTTATAGCATGTAAGTTGTAGTGTGTTGGTTATAGCATGTAAGTTGTAGTGTGTTGGTTATAGCATGTAAGTTGTATTGTGTAGGATATAGTATGTAAGTTGTAGTGTGTTGGTTATAGCATGTAAGTTGTAGTGTGTAGGATATAGTATGTAAGTTGTAGTGTGTTGGTTATAGCATGTAAGTTGTAGTGTGTAGGATATAGTATGTAAGTTGTAGTGTGTTGGTTATAGCATGTAAGTTGTATTGGGTAGGATATAGTATGTAAGTTGTAGTGTGTTGGTTATAGCATGTAAGTTGTTTTGTGTAGGATATAGTATGTAAGTTGTAGTGTGTTGGTTATAGCATGTAAGTTGTAGTGTGTTGGTTATAGCATGTAAGTTGTAGTGTGTTGGTTATAGCATGTAAGTTGTATTGTGTAGGATATAGTATGTAAGTTGTAGTGTGTTGGTTATAGCATGTAAGTTGTAGTGTGTTGGTTAAAGCATGTAAGTTGTAGTATGTAGGTTATAGCATGTAAGTTGTAGTGTGTAGGTTATAGCATGTAAGTTGTAGTGTGTTGGTTATAGCATGTAAGTTGTAGTGTGTTGGTTATAGCATGTAAGTTGTAGTGTGTTGGTTATAGCATGTAAGTTGTATTGTGTAGGATATAGTATGTAAGTTGTAGTGTGTTGGTTATAGCATGTAAGTTGTAGTGTGTAGGATATAGTATGTAAGTTGTAGTGTGTTGGTTATAGCATGTAAGTTGTAGTGTGTAGGATATAGTATGTAAGTTGTAGTGTGTTGGTTATAGCATGTAAGTTGTATTGTGTAGGATATAGTATGTAAGTTGTAGTGTGTTGGTTATAGCATGTAAGTTGTAGTGAGTTGGTTATAGCATGTAAGTTGTAGTGTGTTGGTTATAGCATGTAAGTTGTATTGTGTAGGATATAGTATGTAAGTTGTAGTGTGTTGGTTATAGCATGTAAGTTGTAGTGTGTAGGTTATAGCATGTAAGTTGTAGTGTGTTGGTTATAGCATGTAAGTTGTATTGTGTAGGATATAGTATGTAAGTTGTAGTGTGTAGGTTATAGCATGTACGTTGTAGTGTGTAAGTTATAGCATGTAAGTTGTAGTGTGTTGGTTATAGCATGTAAGTTGTAGTGTGTAGGTTATAGCATGTAAGTTATAGTGTGTAGGATAAAACATGTAAGTTATAGCGTGTAGGGTATACCATGTAAGTTGTAGTATGTAGGATATAGTATGTTAGTTGTAGTGTGTAGGATATAGCATGTTAGTTGTAGTGTGTAGGGTGTAGCATGTAAGTTGTAGTGTGTAGGATATAGCATGTTAGTTGTATTGTGTAGGGTATAACATGTAGTTTGTAGTGTGTAAGGTATAGCATGTAAGTTGTAGTGTGTAGGATATAGCATGTAAGTTGTAGTGTGTAGGATATAGCATTATAGTTGTATTGTGTAGGTTATAGCATGTAGGTTGTAGTGTGTAGGATATAGCATGTATGTTGTACCGTGTAAAATATTGCATGTAAGTTGTAGTATGTAGGATATAGCATGTTAGTTGTAGTGTGTAGGATATAGCATGTTAGTTGTAGTGTGTAGAGTGTAGCATGTAAGTTGTAGTGTGTAGGATATAGCATGTACGTTGTAGTGTGTATTGTATAGCATGTAAGTTGTAGTGTGTAGGGTATAGCATGTAAGTTGTAGTGTGTAGGATATAGCATGTTAGTTGTATTGTGTAGGGTATAGCATGTAATTTGTAGTGTGTAGGGTATAACATGTAAGTTGTAGTGTGTAGGATATAGCATGTAAGTTGTAGTGTGTAGGGTATAGCATGTAAGTTGTAGTGTGTAGGGTATATCATGTAAGTTGTAGTGTGTAGGACATAGCATGTAAGTAGTAATGTGTAGGGTATAGCATGTAAGTTGTAGAGTGTAGGATATAGCATGTAAGTTGTAGTGTGTAGGGTATAGCATGTAAGTTGTAGTGTGTAGGGTATAGCATGTAAGTTGTAGTGTGTTGGTTATAGCATGTAAGTTGTAGTGTGTTGGTTATAGCATGTAAGTTGTATTGTGTAGGATATAGTATGTAAGTTGTAGTGTGTTGGTTATAGCATGTAAGTTGTAGTGTGTAGGATATAGTATGTAAGTTGTAGTGTGTTGGTTATAGCATGTAAGTTGTAGTGTGTAGGATATAGTATGTAAGTTGTAGTGTGTTGGTTATAGCATGTAAGTTGTATTGTGTAGGATATAGTATGTAAGTTGTAGTGTGTTGGTTATAGCATGTAAGTTGTAGTGAGTTGGTTATAGCATGTAAGTTGTAGTGTGTTGGTTATAGCATGTAAGTTGTATTGTGTAGGATATAGTATGTAAGTTGTAGTGTGTTGGTTATAGCATGTAAGTTGTAGTGTGTAGGTTATAGCATGTAAGTTGTAGTGTGTTGGTTATAGCATGTAAGTTGTATTGTGTAGGATATAGTATGTAAGTTGTAGTGTGTAGGTTATAGCATGTACGTTGTAGTGTGTAAGTTATAGCATGTAAGTTGTAGTGTGTTGGTTATAGCATGTAAGTTGTAGTGTGTAGGTTATAGCATGTAAGTTATAGTGTGTAGGATAAAACATGTAAGTTATAGCGTGTAGGGTATACCATGTAAGTTGTAGTATGTAGGATATAGTATGTTAGTTGTAGTGTGTAGGATATAGCATGTTAGTTGTAGTGTGTAGGGTGTAGCATGTAAGTTGTAGTGTGTAGGATATAGCATGTTAGTTGTATTGTGTAGGGTATAACATGTAGTTTGTAGTGTGTAAGGTATAGCATGTAAGTTGTAGTGTGTAGGATATAGCATGTAAGTTGTAGTGTGTAGGATATAGCATTATAGTTGTATTGTGTAGGTTATAGCATGTAGGTTGTAGTGTGTAGGATATAGCATGTATGTTGTACCGTGTAAAATATTGCATGTAAGTTGTAGTATGTAGGATATAGCATGTTAGTTGTAGTGTGTAGGATATAGCATGTTAGTTGTAGTGTGTAGAGTGTAGCATGTAAGTTGTAGTGTGTAGGATATAGCATGTACGTTGTAGTGTGTATTGTATAGCATGTAAGTTGTAGTGTGTAGGGTATAGCATGTAAGTTGTAGTGTGTAGGATATAGCATGTTAGTTGTATTGTGTAGGGTATAGCATGTAATTTGTAGTGTGTAGGGTATAACATGTAAGTTGTAGTGTGTAGGATATAGCATGTAAGTTGTAGTGTGTAGGGTATAGCATGTAAGTTGTAGTGTGTAGGGTATATCATGTAAGTTGTAGTGTGTAGGACATAGCATGTAAGTAGTAATGTGTAGGGTATAGCATGTAAGTTGTAGAGTGTAGGATATAGCATGTAAGTTGTAGTGTGTAGGGTATAGCATGTAAGTTGTAGTGTGTAGGGTATAGCATGTAAGTTGTAGTGTGAAGGTTATAGTATGTAAGTTGTAGTGTGTAGGTTATAGCATGTACGAAGTAGTTTGTAGGATATAGCATGTTAGTTGTAGTGTGTAGGGTATAGCATGTAAGTTGTAGTATGTAGGATGTAGCATGTAAGTTGTAGTGTGTAGGGTATAGCATGTAAGTTGTACCGTTTAGGATATAGCATGTAAGTTGTAGTGTGTACGATATAGCTTGTAAGTTGTAGTTTGTAGGTATTAGTGTGTAGGATATAGTACGTAAGTTGTAGTTTGTAGGTGTTAGTGTGTAGGATATAGCATGTACGTTGTAGTGTGTATTGTATAGCATGTAAGTTGTAGTGTGTAGGGTATAGCATGTAATTTGTAGTGTGTAGGATATAGCATGTACGTTGTAGTGTGTATTGTATAGCATGTAAGTTGTAGTGTGTAGGGTATAGCATGTAATTTGTAGTGTGTAGGGTATAACATGTAAGTTGTAGTGTGTAGGATATAGCATGTAAGTTGTAGTGTGTAGGGTATAGCATGTAAGTTGTAGTGTGTAGGGTATATCATGTAAGTTGTAGTGTGTAGGATATAGCATGTAAGTTGTAGTGTGTAGGACATAGCATGTAAGTAGTAATGTGTAGGGTATAGCATGTAAGTTGTAGAGTGTAGGATATAGCATGTAAGTTGTAGTGTGTAGGGTATAGCATGTAAGTTGTAGTGTGTAGGGTATAGCATGTAAGTTGTAGTGTGAAGGTTATAGTATGTAAGTTGTAGTTTGTAGGTTATAGCATGTACGAAGTAGTTTGTAGGATATAACATGTTAGTCGTAGTGTGTAGGGTATAGCATGTAAGTTGTAGTATGTAGGATGTAGCATGTTAGTTGTAGTGTGTAGGGTATAGCATGTAAGTTGTAGTATGTAGGATGTAGCATGTAAGTTGTAGTGTGTAGGGTATAGCATGTAAGTTGTACCGTTTAGGTTATAGCATGTAAGTTGTAGTGTGTACGATATAGCATGTAAGTTGTACCGTTTAGGATATAGCATGTAAGTTGTAGTGTGTACGATATAGCTTGTAAGTTGTAGTTTGTAGGTATTAGTGTGTAGGATATAGTACGTAAGTTGTAGTTTGTAGGTGTTAGTGTGTAGGATATAGCATTATAGTTGTATTGTGTAGGTAGTAGGATGTATTGTGTAGAATATAGTATGTGTGTTTTAGAGTGTACAATATACTATGTAAGTTGTAGTGTATAGGTTGTATTGTTTAGGAAGTGTGATGTAGGCTATAGTATGTAAGTTGTAATGTAATGACTATTGTATGTAAGTTTTATAGTGTACTATATACTATGTAATTTGTAGTGTGTAGGTTGTAGTGTTTAGGACGTAAGCTGTAGGCTCTAGTATGTAAGGTGTAGTGTGTAGGATATAGGATGTAAGTTTTTAAGTGTACGATATACTATGTATGTTGTAGTGTATAGGTAGTAATGTTTAGGAAGTAAGCTGTAGGCTATAGTATGTAAGTTGTAGTGTGTTGGTAGTAGAGTTTAGGAAGTATGCTGTATGCTATAGTATGTAAGTTGTAATGTGTTAAATATAGTATGTAAAATTTAGAGTGTACAATATACTATGTAAGTTGTAGTGTCTAGGTTGTATTGTTTAGGAAGTATGCTGTAGGCTCTAGTATGTAAGTTGTAGTGTGTAGGATATAGAATGTAAGTTTTTAAGTGTACGATATACTATGTATGTTGTAGTGTATAGGTAGTAATGTGTAGGAAGTAAGCTGTAGGCTATAGTATGTAAGTTGTAGTGTGTTGGTAGTAGAGTTTAGGAAGTATGCTGTATGCTATAGTATGTAAGTTGTAATGTGTTAAATATAGTATGTAAAATTTAGAGTGTACAATATACTATGTAAGTTGTAGTGTCTAGGTTGTAGTGTTTAGGACGTATGCTGTAGGCTTTAGTTTATAAGTTGTAGTGTGTAGGATATAGCATGTATGTTTTAGAGTGTACAATTTACTATTTATGTTGCATTGTGTAAGGAAGTAGTGGTTGTGTTTAGGAAGTATGCTGCAGGATATACTATGTTATTAGCAAATCCTATTACAAAGGATTGTTACATCCCAGATCGTGTTCTATCCAGCTGGAACTGAAACGAAAACTATTTCAAAGGATTGTTATATCCCAGATAAAGTCCTACCCAGCTGGAAAGCAAACGAATCCTATTTTAAGGGATTGTTACATCCTAGATATAGTCCTATCCAGTCAGAATCAAAAACGAATCCCATATCAAGGGATTGTTAAATCCCATATATAGTCCTACCAAGCAGGAATCCAAACGAATCCTATTTCAAGGAATTGTTACATCCCAGATACAGACCTATCCAACTGTAACCCAATCGAATCCTAATAAAATGGATTGTTACATCCCAGATATAGTCTTACCCAGCTGGGATCCAAACGAATCTAATTTTAATGGTTTGTTACATCCCAGATATAGTCCTATCCAGCTGGAATCCAAAACGAACCCTATTTCAAGAGGTTGTTACATCCCAGATATAGTCCTACCCAGCTGGAATCCAAACTAATCCTACACCAGTTGATATCTCTACCACCGCTGGATACTTTTACCACCGCTGGCTACTTGTACCATCGCTGGATACTTCCACCACCGCTGGATACTTTTAACCGCTTCTAGATATCTCTACCTCCGCTGGATACTTCTACCACCATTTGATATCTCTACCATCGCTGGATACATCTACTACCGCCTGGTACTTCCACCAACACTGGATACTTCTATCACCGCTTGATATCTCTACCCCAGCTGGATACTTGTATCTCTGCTGGGTTCTTTTACCACCACTGGATAATTCTACCCCCAATTGATATATCTAACTCCACTGGATGCTTCTACCACCATTTGAAATCTCTACCTTCACTGGATACCTCTACCACCACTTGGTATCCCTACCACGGCTGAACACTTCTACCATCATTTGATATCTCTACCTCCACTGGACACTTCTACCACCATTTGATATCTCTACCTTCACTGGATACCTCTACCACCACTTGGTATCCCTACCACGGCTGAACACTTCTACCATCATTTGATATCTCTACCTCCGCTGGACACTTCTACCACCATTTGATATCTCTACCACCGCTAGATACTTCTACCACCATTTGATGCTCTACCACCGCTGGATACTTATACCAACCCTATCTCCTTCTACCACCGCTGAATACCTTCGGCAGCTAGGTTATCATCGGGATCTGGCAGCAAGAAGTGTAATACCAAAATACCGTCACTTATCTTCCAATAATTAACAATAATTATCAAGTTTCTCCACCAACCTATCTATTCAACCACTAATTTATAAAATTTCATTTAGTGTATATATATATATATATATATATATATATATATATATATATATATCCTCCTATATTAAGAGGAGATATATATATATATCCTCTTAAAGACTGGCAGTGTTACTCAAGAACCATTTCTAGGAACGCTCTCTATATTTTTTCACAGTGTTCAATCTTTTCCTTAAACGTTTACTGTCTCTCTTCTCTGCTAAGTCCATGTTCTATGCGAACACTGTAAAAATCTCCAATATGTCCATACAGAAACAAACGGGTAACACCTTTTCATATTTACGGGTACGATAAACTTCCATCTATTAACAAATTAAATTGATTCGTTTCATAAGAATTAGAAATCCTATGACCAGTACAATGACGTTATACCACTCCATGGAGATTTTTGCTGAAATACCTTGGTAAACACAGTTTATGACAATACTTCTGTCTATGACAGAACCACCTTGTTATATTTACGCTATAAACTGAGTTTTAGGATATTTTGTCAAAATTTAACTGAACTCAAAGACTGCCTTGAACCCTAAATTTATGAAAGTTTGCATTTGTTTTCTCCTTTTCCGTAAAAATATAATTTAATCATGTTTACTGACCTGTGTAAATATGAATAGAAATGGATATAAAATTGTAGACAATCTTGTTTATAACTCCTGTCTCTGTTTTGCTATTAAAATTTATATTCTCCTGATAAAAAAACCTTCTTCCCCTTTCAAACTCAGTAGTTTTAGAGATTTGTATTCAATAACAAATGTTTGTAGACGAATGCAATCATATTTCATCTAACTTTATTGTAATATATTTTCATAGTTACTATATAATGTAAATTTATTTATTATTCAAAGTATTTATTATTCAAAATTCTGTCTACAACTTTGTAAATACGATAATTAATTATTGTTATATTCATTTTAAAGTTCATTGAAATGATTTTGTCTGTGTTTGGCCGTGTGCAGAGAAATAAATGTTTGATTAGTTTGGCGTAGCTATTACGTATTGGTTTACAACTGCTCCGATTTTATTCGTTAGAATTTTACGCTCTAGTTATTTCTAAAACAATTTAAACTTGGTGAAATATCAAAACCTCTTTTCTATTATACACTTTACACCCCAATTTTTATTGGCATATTTCATATATTACCGCCAAATAGCTCCGAGAGCAAACAGTTCTAATTGTCGCCACCAGAGACCAGCATTTATCAACAGGCCAATACTAAACAGCTGCCTGCAAAGCTTGATTTTTCCGGTATAGTTTTGAATTAAATAAAAGTTAGTTGTCTAGTAAGAATCCGATACTGAAAGTCCACGCGTTTCTGATGACCAAGAGAGCACATACCTGGGCAAGCCATCTTCCCGAGGAAGCCAGTAACCAGCCGAAGGTAACTTGTAGTTCTGATGAGGACTCACAAAAGGTCTACGATTAGTTTAATATTTCCTTTATTTTGATTAGAATAAAATTTATTTGAACGCAATATCCTCCGCCTGTGGAGGATTATTTGTGTTAATTTCTTTTTCATTTAAACCCTCCGATGGCAGTGCGATTTCACTGCAAAAATATTATTTGGTCTGAAATATTTTATAATATTAGAATATTTTAATAAAATATTAATAATAATATTTTATAATATTATTATTATTTTTCCTGTCCAACCGATTAATGAACTAGTAGCTAACGTTGTTGATACCGTCTGAATGCTTGGAAACTGACCAGATTTGTAAATACTTTAGCTATGAAGGTGAGTTAAACTTTCCGGTCCACTCGACGTCATTACCGTCACTAGAAAGCGAAAATAATGTCATTAAACTTTCAATGCTCTTAGGTAATCCCATAGGTGAGTACATATACAACCTGTTCAATCCAACCCTAAGGGATATTAGCGGATAGTTTCTCAATCGACCAAATGAATTAAGGTTATATTTTTGAAAGTCTTATATACTATATGGGTTCTTTAAATGAATTCTTTGGTGAGATGAAGTAAATCTAAATATAGTGTTGCTAGTGTTACAACAAGCTTTACAATTTTTTTTTTTTAATTATCCTACTTCAGGATTTTTTTTTTAATTTTTGTCGAATTGACACTTTTAACACTCTGCAAGTAAAACATTTTATTTCTCTATTCTCCTATAGACTCTGTATTAGTAGTTTAGTTGCTCTCGATATTTATTAAATTTCTTAGTACCTTAAAGAAAAAATCTGCTCAAAAAGATACTTTTTTATTGTGCTTATAAACTGCTGAATTTTGCATAAAAGTAAAATACGTTATTGATAAGAGCACGTATAAAAACAGAGAAAATTGTGCGTAATCTGTGAATAAAAATATAAACTCATACTGTTATCAAAATGTATTGATTATTAACTCAGGCAATTATATAAAGTGACAATATACATAGCCAACGCTCGTTACGCTCTGCTTATTATTAACTTTGGTAATTATGTCTCAACTTACGCTAACTGCACAACTAAACTTGACTGCTATTGTTGTCTAAAGGTTTGACAGACTACTGCAATATGACAGCTTGTTAAACTTAATACTAGTGAATTGTGCGCTGTGAGACAGAGCGAGACTGTTGAAGGTAGCTGGAGTTGGATTGCATTTCCTATTGTGCTAAATGACCATTCTTTGGATTGGATTATAGTATAATTTTAGTCTTCTAACAAGTATTACTTCCCAAGAAGTATATTTGAAAGAATATAATTATTAAGTATCAATTAACATAATGCTTGTGATTAACTTAATTTTGATTACTATACGTAACATAATCCTTTAAGACTTTAAAAAACACTAATTTATGATGAGTGCTATAATGGCTTCTTATTTGCTGGATTGTAATTTTGTAATAAGACAAAATGATGATGATGATAACATGGTCGTCGAGATGTACATAAGGTTTGATATCAAGTAACCTCTATTATCTGTTATTTTTGAAGTAAGTACTTCTTATCGCCTTGGTATGACTGTATACTTTTGCATGGGATTGATTCGATCGCACCCGTCACGAGACGCTTGATATATATAGATATACATTTATTTGTATTACTCTCAACGTCTCGACTAAAACATCGCGTCAGGAGTTTATTTTTTATTTATTATATATATATATATATATATATATATATATATATATATATATGTATATATAATAAATAAAAAATAAACTCCTGACGCGACGTTTTAGTTTATATATATATATATATATATATATATATATATATATATATATATATATATATATATAAATATATAAATGTTTATATATATATATATAAATATATAAATGTTTATATATATATATATATATATATATATAAATATCGCAATATGTGCATATATATATATATATATATATATATATATATATAAACATTTATATATATATAAACTAAAACGTCGCGTCAGGAGTTTATTTTTTATTTATTATATATACATATATATATATATATATATATATATATATATATATATATATATATATATATATGCACATATTGCGATATTTATATATATATATATATATATATATATGATAATATAAAAATCAGAGATCAATTTTATTTTATATGTATATGTATAAATATTTTTAAAAAACATTTTTAAAGGGAGTCGTTTTAATGGAGAAAAATGGAGAAAGATTTTCTTCCAAAACAACTAACAGAGACAATGACGGAATTCAGATAATAGTGAGAATGAATTTGAAAGAAAAATTATAGATATAAATGAAGAAGAAAACAAGGAACAAGCAAAACTAAATAAACTATAATAAAATCACACAAAATCATTTAAGTTCTTTTTTGTGATTTTATTATAAAATAAAAATAATAATAATAATTAAATATCAAGCGGATATACAGTTTGATTAATGCACATATGGCAATAACGCTCGATAAGAAGTAGTCACTTCTATCAGCACTCACCAAGGGCCACACGACGTTTTTCAATGATTTTTGTTGTATTGGGGTTGTTTAAAATATTTTCATAGTAACAAATTAAATAGTTCTTACAAATATATTCATAATATCAAACGCTTGTGGGTTAGATCACATTAATCGATAGCAAAACCAATATATTTGTAAGAATTTCAATCATCTTCTTGCATTCTCACTTTCACGGTCTGTATTGTTTGGCATTACTTGTCGGCAGTTGGGCAAGTCATAGGTTTTATAACCATTTAAAAACGTTATAACCACTTTTATGTAAAAAGCCCTTTTCGAATAGCAATTTCAAAGAAAACTTCAAGCAATATAATATATTTTAAAATAAACGTTAATATAAATTGAACACTATAAACAATTCTATGAAAAACTCATATTTACTTAGCTACATGCATCATTGACATCGTTATAAGCTTCAGAATAGACTTTTGTACAGAAACGTTTTCAATCTGGCAATCGTTGTAAATAAAAAGGTTTTTAATAAAATATCTATTTACATTTTAAGAGCATAAATTTTATTATTTTGGCTGTGCATAATTTACATAAGTTGTAAAGACATAAAAATATTGCACTTTAGTATTTTTTAAAAAAATGGGGTATTTTGAAAATACTTCAAAAATGATAGTGCAAATAAAAAACAGGAGGTGCTTTAGTAAACGTAACGTTCAAAAAATATATAAATTTTAAAAACCAAAATTATGAGAAGCTTATAGAATTAAATAGGATAAGACTAGTAACAGGTTTAGTGAAAATTATTGATATTGTTATTTAATATTATATTGTTATATTAAATATTTAATATTGTTGAAAATACTATAAAAATCATAGTGCAAATAAATAACCTGGATTGCTTTGGAAAACATAACGCCCATAAATAGAATTAAATAGGATGATGGTAACAACTTGAGTAAATATTTTATAAATATATAATATTACTTGCATGAAACTTTTTGGGGGAATGTTGCCCACATCGTCCGTTATATATCTAACCATTAGGGTTTTACATGCACTCCTGGAAAATGCACTATATTTTGTAATTTAATGGTTACAGAGTAAAACAAACCCTTAAAAACTATTGAATGTAGAAAACGATTTACGTATTAAAAACATGTCTTTAAAAACGTGCATGAACTATTCTATAATTTATGCTTATTGAGTTATATTCTTTATTTAAACAGTCGTTTTGTGCCTTTTATAATACAACCTTCAAAAGTATAATAATCCTTGTACTCCATGCAGGTGACTGCTCCACAAGGGGTGACTTACATTTATGTGACGGAATTGATAATGTCACACAGCTAACGAAAAGAGCAAGTGCAACTTCTAGGAAATTCATATTTTGTGAAATATTGCTAATAAAGTAGCATCAATATACTATTTTAAATAGATAGAATCAATAATTTTAAAGTAAAAATATTATGCAGTATGCAAAAGAATATAAATAAAATATGTACACGATCAATTATATCATAATATATAAAAAGAAAAATAAATTAATGTACATTATTAACAAGAAAGTTTTAAACCAAACTTTATTATAAAAAGACACTCTTAGGCAAAACACACACACTCAAACACAGACACACAAGCATACACACATACATTACACTACACACACACACACACACACACACACACACACAAACACACACACACACACACAAACACACACACACACACACACACACACACACAAACACACACATACACACACACACACACACACAAACACATACACACGCACTCACACACACACACAAACACACACACGCAACACACACACACACACACACACACACGCAACACACACACACACTATATATATATATATATATATATTTTGGAATTATATATATATATATATATATATATATATATATATATATATATTCTGGAACTTTGTAGTCAATTACGTTCGGTGAATCTTAATTAATCACTTTAAGAATATTCTATGACTATCCGAACTTTAAATTTTGTAAATTTGTGAAAACTTACTGAGACAGAACGTTTTTGATCGCTATACGAGTATGGCGATCTTCATCAGTGTCTTCTGCCCTGACAGGTCATATAGCAATCGCAAACGTTCTGTCTCAGTACGTTTTTCCAATTTACAAAATTTAAAGTTTGGATAGTCATAAACTATTATTAAAGTGATTAACTATATATATATATATATATATATATATATATATATATATATATATATATATATATATATATATATTTATATATATATATATATTTATATATATATATATATATATATATATATATATATATATATATATTTATATATATATTTATATATATATATATATATATATTGTTACGTGTGGTATATTGTTTTAATCCAAATATTGTTCGTTACAAATAGTAAATTTAGATCTGAATACTAAACCTGTAAATCTTTAAAGCTCACAATATTCAGATTTCAAGTTTTTTAATAAAAAAAAATACAAAATGAGAAATTATTGCATTATTGATCATTTAAGTAATTTAAAAATAAATATTTATACCTAATAAAATAAATGATAACTATTATAAATTTTAGTTAAAATAAATGTAACAAAATCACTCATTTTTAAATAGAGTTTAATAAAACAAAATATTTTAAATAATTGAATTAGTAGATATTCAGATTTGTCTCTTAGCAACCTAACTTGGAAGACCGAATTGTTGATTACTGAAACATCTCTCATCGGTAAATGCTTCCCGCCAAAAATATACAGCAGTTAACTGACTCACCACTTTACTTAAGTAAATCTATATCTGAGTGGGTTTTTGCGAAACCGAATGCACGTAATTTGTCTGAGATAAAACAAGGGTTTTCTTGGGGATTTCAGTGTTCATACCAATCCGACTTTTTTGTTAAGTGAATAAACGTTTTTCCAAACTTACATTTTAGGTAACTTTATGGCAATCATACTAAGGCAAAAAGGTAATGACATAAAAAAATGATAAAGATCACTTCGTGGAATCAAAAACGTTTTCTCTCAGTATCATGATTCTAATTGAATTACAAGTTTGGCATGTCAGTAATTATTTTAATAATAGTGTAAAAGGCGTTTTTCGAGGCTTTTGTCTACGAGTAAACGTAGAAGAGCTAGGGTTAAATCTTTTAAACTCTTCCAACAAATGTAAAGGTTTCTTATTTCTTATTACACATTATGATATTAAGAAGCGATCACGGAGTTTTACTAATGACGTAGCGTTTACTTTCTATGAGTTTTAAAACTGATACCAAATGATTACCTGTCTCAATAATCAAATTGAAATTTTTGTATTAGGTTTAATATCAAATTAAAAGTTCCTCATTGCAAAATAAGAACTCTTTAACTCACTACATTTGAATCTATAAAAGATAAAATGTTTAACTTAATTACTATATAAATATGCTACACTTTTCTATAATAATAAAATTATCACTTTCACTATATGTACTTGAACAAGAATCTTACTTGGTATTTATGCGAGTTAACTTTCAAAGATTGGTAGTATCTCCATCATCGGGCATCATTGACCGGGGGTTCTAATAGACTGTGAGCTGTGTGGAATTTCCCTTGTCACAAGGTGTGGTGTACCGTTATGTTCTATTTTCGGATTCACTGCACTGTGCGAGTTTTTTAAGTTTGTCTTGGGATTAATTTTGCCTATTAGGTTGAATAATTTATCGTTTTTTTTTAAATTTTATTAGTATTTGTTCGTTTATGATATTATTTTTATGTTTATAAATTTGTAGTTGTTCCCAGATTGTCATTTTGAGGCCTTTTTGTACTTTATTTATTAGGTGTACGTTTTCTTATGTGGGGATTGTGTGTTTGTTTTTGATGGCGTGTGTAGCTAAGTCTTTTAATTTCTTTTTTGTTTGGTCTATGTATATTTTATTACAGTCTGGGCATTCGATTTTGTATATTCCGTTATTAAGTGTGGGGCATATTTTTTTCCGGTTACTTTATTTTATTGATTATGTTTTCCGTGTTTTTGTAAGCTAAGTTAATATTATTATTTTTTAGTGTTTTAGTTATTCATTTTATGTTGTACCCTGTATATGTGAATGTGGCCCATTTTGTTGTTGTTTGTAGTTCGATTTTAGGTTGTTTTAATTTGTTTAATATTTTAAATTCTAATTTATCTATAGTTTTTCTATTGTATCCATTTTTTGGGGCTATTTGATATATTATTTGTTTTTCTTTGGCTTTTTCTTCATTTTTTAGAGGCAATTTTAGCATTCTGTATAAGAGTGAGTTGTAAGCAGCCATTTTATGTTGTGGGGGATGGTTAGAGTAGTTTGGTATTGTATTAATGGTTTGTGTGGGTTTCCTATAAATTGAGTATTCAATGTTACTTGTATTTCTGGTTATTGTTAGGTCTAGATAGTTTAATTTATTTTTTATTTCATCATCAATGGTGAACTTTATGTTGGGGTGTAAGTTGTTGATTTCATTTAGGATGATATTATTATTTATTGCTTTATTTTGTGAGATATATAATCCATCGTCAACATATCGTATCCAATGTCCGTTGGGGTCGTGTGTTTTTATGGTTTGTGTGATTAATTCGTCAAGGTTTTGGAGGTAGATTTCTGATATTATACTTCAGAGGGGTGATCCCATTGCTAAGCCATCTATTTGTTTATATATCTTATTATTAAATGTGAAATAGTTTTGGTTAAGTATGGTCTTTAGGCATTTTGTAAATTGGTTTTTGTATTTGGGGTTGGTTTTAAGATCAGTTAATTTGTTTTTTATTGTTTGGATGGTTTCGTTTATTGGTATATTTGAGTACATGTTTAGGGTATATGAGTACCTAGAAATATGAATAATAGAATTAAATCACTTTTAGGCAGCTAATAAAATGGTAATTATTTTTAGAACACTAGAAAAAACCGATTTAGTTGATCTCCAGACAGTAGTCAACGCGCAACAAAAGTGCTGACTTTAATTTAAAAGGTCTTTATTAATTTGCTTATATTTTATAGAACTCCGTATCGAATTCCTAAGTCGGGGAAGAATTTCCCGCCTACGCGTGTGACCACGTGACCACGTTACAGAGGTTAAAGTTTTGCTAGTGAGATTTGAGGCATTTAGATAAATAATTTATCTATCTTTACCTATTAATAAACAAAAGAATCTTTTTGTAGAAAATTGTGATTAAGGATCCAAAGTTCGTAGAATAATTATTATATTTATTAATGAAGCAAAATAATTCTAAAAAATAATAACAAATTAGAATGAGGAAGTCACTGTCGTGCGTGTAAATGTGTTACTTTTTCTACGAGTGTAACTGGGGGGGGGGGTCTAAAAAAGGAAAAGTATAAGCGGGACTTTAGCTTTTGTCTTCGCTATTCGACCTACTAAAATATATTTCTCCGTTGATACCATCTTGTTTCGCTCATCGCGTTCCTTCTGACATCGAACAAACTTTTCCTTGGCCTACCTCTCTGACTTAATAATTTGGTATCCCTAAGGTGCCATAAAAACTCTTGATTTTGATTCCTTCCCTTAGTAACCACGTTTCCCCTTTTTACAAAGCTCGTTATATTTCACTATACGCTGTTACCAATATAACACAATTATATATCCCTTTGTCTTTTAGAGGAACAAAAAATTAACCAGATAAATTTAGTAAAAATATATTACTGAAACCCAACGCTAACCATTACAAACAGCAAAAACAGAAACAATGAGAGCACACTGAATAATATTGCTAGTGATATAGTGTAATCCACCATGTGCCTAAAGAATCGGCCACTAAAAGAGATTTTCGATTTTGTAATAGCAACAAGACACTGGAAGTACGATAATTGTAAGTACAAATAAAACACCCCCATTAGGAAAATCACATTAAATCAATTTAAAACTGATAAAATTAGTGGGATAATCCAAATTAAATCCCTTTATATTGTCCTTGCATTGCAGCATTGTTCTATCGTCAGAGATACTCCATTTAATGTTCCAATCATTGAAGTAAGGTTGCAATTTCACGGTCTATTTAATCATTCCATTTTATCTTTTTTCCTGTGCTTACAAATATCTTCAAAACGTCAATACAACGTTGTTTCAAACTCAATAATATTTCTCATTTATATTAGTATTAACAAGCTTTAAGGCTCCTATAGCTTTATCTAAGATTCCATTAAACTAATCTTTTATAGACAATGTGATACGAGGTGTAAAATAAATTTATAATATATGCTTGTTCATTCAATTTCTTCTATTAGTTCACAATTTCCCTTTATATATATATATATATATATATATATATATATATATATATATATATATATATATATATATATTAAATATGGTGATATGTTTTCTTGTAATATAGTAATTAATTAAAAATATTTCAAAAACAAGAATATTTTCAATACTTATATTATACTATATTATGTATTGAAAATATTCTTGTTTTTTAAATATTTTTAATATATATATATATGTATATATATATATATATATATATATATATATATATATATATATATATATATATGTATGTATGTATTTGTATATATATATATATATATATATATATATATATATATATGTATGTATGTATGTATTTGTATATATATGTATATATATATACATATATTATAATAATGATCATTATTTTTTCTTGATTTATTATAATTATTTAATAACTTCAAAGTTTTTCATTATTTGCTAATCATGTTAGTAGACTTTGAGAATGCTGGAACTGTACACCAGCGAAAAGCTTCAGCAAATTTGTAAATCTTGAATGAAATATACATCTTGATTATGAAAAACTTTGAAGTTATTAAATATATATATATATTGTACAAATTTGCAATAGTTTATAAAATACTTCTTTATTCATCTACTCAA
>JBAIZL010000007.1:21200514-21215514 GCA_036971475.1 Prosapia bicincta | reverse complement strand
ACATTCACTTTTGTTTTTTCTACAGGGCAATTTTGACTCTTAGGAAATTAAATTAATACCCCAGCTACTTGCTTTTATAGTAACATATTTAATTTATCCTGAGATCGATATTGCATTTACAGGTAGTTCATATAATTCGTTTTACTAACTCTAATATTTGCTGATAGGCATCAAGACTCTTATTTTTTACTATTGATTTTTTTAACAATTCTAAATTTAATTTCTTTTAGCTATCTAGGGGCGTGTATAAGTTACTGCACTTGTGGTTTGATAAATTTTTTATATTTCAATTAATTATAACTTTTTAAGGAATTTATAAAAATTTAAATGTTCTTAAATGTTTTGGTTTTAAAGAGTTGGCTTTATAATGAAAATAAATTATAAATTAGTACTTGCGTGGTTCCTTGTTTTACTTCTCTTGACACAAATTCACTTATTAATATTTTCTATCAATTTCACTTTTCTTAATCTCTCGAAATGCTTCTATGCCGTGACTGACTTTATTAATCACTCCCTTATTTTAATCTCATTTGTTACCCTTTAATCTCCCTCTTTATACTTCACTTTCTATTTAATAATCTCCGTTACTTTAAATTTCCACGTTACTTTGTTTGAATTTGATATTTCTTACTAAAACTGAACATTACTTCTCCCTCGAGTCCTACAACTTGACCTTTCGAGTACTGAAAATTGACTGTCTTTCCTGAACATCCTCTTGGATCGTATCCGCATGTGTTTCATCCCCTCTTCAAATTTGATTGGCTGCCTTATGGCGCTCAAGCTGTTGCCAGCCTATGAAATTTTGACACTTCCCTCACATTCTTTTGGGCTTCGTGGGAATTTGTTGAACTTTCCCACAGGTGCATGTGTTTTTCTATATTCTCAGAGATTTTTAGTCATATATCTCCCTGGTCCGTGGATGTCTAGGTAAAGCTTCTTTCCCATGAACGAGGCACGTCTTGGTTTACTTACAATTAAACTTTTCGACGTTTATTAATATTTATGGCTCACCAGATGCGTGCAGTAACCGTTTTTGGCCGAAAGATATAACAATAGCTACCCCTTGCTAGATAGCGACCGTGTACTACGATCTCACAAGTTCAAATATTTAACCAACAGTTTTCTTAACTTAATGAATTTCGTTATAACATATATATATATATATATATATATATATATATATATATATATATATATATGTGTGTGTGTGTGTGTGTGTCACCTGGATTATTATTAGTATAAAATTATGTTAGTTTTTTTTTGAAGTTTAAAGTCAATATCACTTTAGTTACCTAATGATACCTTATGAAACACAATTTCCAAATTATTTATTATAATAAATAAACTAGCTATTACACTTTCATTTTACAATTACTTACTGATTTTACTATACATACATACATTAACTACATATACTTAAAAACAGTCTGGCATGTAAATAAACTTCCTAACATGAAGCTGTAATAAATATTAATTACAAATCTATTAGTGTAATTAAAATTCCGAGATGAACTTTATTTAAAATAAACTTTAAAATTTATGGATTTGTTATTCATTGCAAAATATTGACCGGTACAACACTCAAAATCTGTAAATAAAAAGGTTAACAAACACAATGGTAAGGGAGTTCTTGAACATAAAGGAGCAAATAAGTGACAGTAGATATAGCAATGCACAGGAAACTCTTAGTAACGAGACCCCAGACGAAGAGACGTGCTACAAAGCTAATCAACATCAATGTTTTTCTCACCTTCATCGCAAACAAATAAAATGGAAGAATCAGAATCTATTGGATGTTATGTTGTTAATTGATCACTATTAAATAAAAAATTCTAATATTAGTTTTCTTTAAATAAAACAACATAAATAGGTTAGTTTGATTCATATCAATTTTATTTATGTATGAAATGTAAGCCGGGAGCGACACGTTAGACAGCCCTACTTGGCACACTACTCTCCAAAGAATATGGAATATTTTCTGGGAAGTAATAAAATAGCTACAAATAAATTAATAATGATAAATATAAACAAGTAATAAATTTTATTAAAGTCAATTTCTACTTAAATCAACAAATAACAATTTTATTTTAGTTTCTTATTATTTTGTAATTACAATTAATATAAATTTGTATATACATATCAAATAGCAAAATTAAACGAAAATATAGAATCCTAATTTCCTTGGCATTTTCCATTTTCTTTTCTATGTACGGTGTTGAACTATTATTTTTGTTTATTATTATTTAATGTGTGTAGTTCCTTTTCGGTAACCATGGCAACAATTTATGGTTGTGTAATGGAGGTTTCGACTACAACCAGATGGGTAAAAAGAAATATTCATATAGATCTTTGAGAAATATACTTCTAGCTGTGGGAAAGTTGGCTCAGTGCCAAAGCGTTAGACTTCGATCATGAAGATACTCAGTTGGAATCCTACCTTGGATCCCTCAAATTTAATTATTGAATAAATATTAGAAAAAACTGAATTAACATAAATTGTCATCCACTATAATTTTAAAAAAAAATTATTTGTCCTTGATTGGATGGATAAAATTATATTTTATTATTGACTGAACATTTGTACAATATTTATATCAGAAGAATGTGAGCTAATAGAAGGAATTGAAAAGATATTGTATTGATTATATTGAAAGATATAGTACGGTAATTATTTAAAGGTAATTTTACTTAAAGTGCTATAGGTTTTGTTTAGTGGCCGTTATATCATTTCATAAAACTAAATGTAATATAAATGCAGTATTGAGTTAAATATATGTACTTCTTTAAAATTCCACACTAGATAAATATGGCGGGGATGACTACGCCATAAATTTGGATGCCGAGCAACAAAATATTTTGTATAGCTCCTACTTAGACCTATCTTGGGATGTAACTTATTACAGAAATTTTAATTCGATCCTTAGAATTGTAGAAATTCAAAATATAAACCCAGCGTATTATAGCATTTAAAATAATCAAATATAGACAATCGTAAAAGAATCATTTATTTGACTATTTCTTTATATATATATATATATATATATATATATATATATATATATATATATATATATATATGGAATGAAACAGGGTACACGTTTTTTATTATTATTAGGCCCAGTTATTAATTTCTATAAAATAAATAAAACTGATACAAATAAGTTTTTTTATTATTATTAGGCCCAGTTATTAATTTCTATAAAATAGATAAAACTGATACAAATAAGTTTTTTTATTATTATTAGGCCCAGTTATTAATTTCTATAAGATAAATAAAACTGGTACAAATAAGTTTTTTTATTATTATTAGGCCCAGTTATTAATTTCTATAAGATAAATAAAACTGGTACAAATAAGTTTTTTTATTATTATTAGGCCCAGTTATTAATTTCTATAAAATAGATAAAACTGATACAAATAAGTTTTTTTATTATTATTACGCCCAGTTATTAATTTCTATAAAATAAATAAAACTGATACAAATAAGTTTTTTTATTATTATTAGGCCCAGTTATTAATTTCTATAAAATAAATAAAACTGATACAATTAAGTTTTTTTATTATTATTAGGCAAAGTTATTAATTTCTATAAAATAAATAAAACTGATACAAATAAGTTTTTTTATTATTATTAGGCCCAGTTATTAATTTCTATAAAATAAATAAAACTGTTACAAATAAGTTTTTTTATTATTATTAGGCCCAGTTATTAATTTCTATAAAATAAATAAAACTGATACAAATAAGTTTTTTTATTATTATTAGGCAAAGTTATTAATTTCTATAAAATAAATAAAACTGTTACAAATAAGTTTTTTTATTATTATTAGGCCCAGTTATTAATTTCTATAAAATAAATAAAACTGATACAAATAAGTTTTTTTATTATTATTAGGCAAAGTTATTAATTTCTATAAAATAAATAAAACTGATACAAATAAGTTTTTTTATTATTATTAGGCCCAGTTATTAATTTCTATAAAATAAATAAAACTGTTACAAATAAGTTTTTTTATTATTATTAGGCCCAGTTATTAATTTCTATAAAATAAATAAAACTGATACAAATAAGTTTTTTTATTATTATTAGGCCCAGTTATTAATTTCTATAAAATAAATAAAACTGATACAAATAAGTATTTTTATTATTATTAGGCCAAGTTATTAATTTCTATAAAATAAATAAAACTGATACAAATAAGTTTTTTTATTATTATTAGGCCCAGTTATTAATTTCTATAAAATAAATAAAACTGATACAAATAAGTTTTTTTATTATTATTAGGCCCAGTTATTAATTTCTATAAAATAAATAAAACTGATACAAATAAGTTTTTTTATTATTATTAGGCCCAGTTATTAATTTCTATAAAATAAATAAAACTGATACAAATAAGTTTTTTTATTATTATTAGGCCCAGTTATTAATTTCTATAAAATAAATAAAACTGATACAAATAAGTTTTTTTACTATTATTAGGCCCAGTTATTAATTTCTATAAGATAAATAAAACTGGTAAAAATAAGTTTTTTTATTATTATTAGGCCCAGTTAATAATTTCTATAAAATAAATAAAACTGATACAAATAAGTTATCAGAGTTTAATTTACATTTTCCGTGATATAAGAATGTGCTGCACATATCGGTCATGCTAGAGTTTACCTAAATCAAAACACCTGACGTCTCGTAACATTTAATTTCCATAACGTGAAGTACGTAATTTATTGTCCAATATTTCAAAGCGACACTTTAAGTTGTGCAAAAGTTTTCAGATTACAGAATGGCCGTGTTTTGAAACATCTGCCAGCCAATAGTGTGAGCAAAAAGTCAGTTTGTTGCTGTGGAGATTGTTTACTCTGTAGTCAACGTCAGATGAAATCTTTATGTTTATGGATAACGGAAAGTTTTAAAAATTGTATTTTGCTTATTTTATAGAAAAGCATAACTAAGAAACATCATAAAGTTTAGTTGATAGTATTACAACAGACTTAAAAATATTAAATATTTAGGCATAAATTAATTACATTCTTTTAAAATATAAAATAGTTTTATAAAAATAATGTTCTTAAAATGAGGGAGCAGAAAGACATAAGAAAAAGAGCAACTATAATTTAGGAAAGCAATCCTAGACCTAACATTCTGTTTCTATACTTTTATCAGTATTAGTAATCTTATCTTAGTCCTTCATGCTTCAGTTTTCCTTCTAGTATCCTTTATCTTGCAAAGGGTGCAATGGGGAGACATTGCTTTAGGGCCCCTGATAGAGTATAGGACTACTTCAGGTTCGGAGACTGCTGACATGTTGCAATGGTTCCCCCTATATTTCCCACAAGGAGGATACCTCTACCTTAGACTTATCTAATTTCATCTAACTTTTCGTATTAATTCTACGGAGTGTAACGTGTAGTAAAATAAGAACGATTGTCCAGTACAGATTTCAAACACTCTAACTGAATCTAGGCTGCAGAGGCTGGGAGATTGACGTCAAAAGATCTCGTGAAATGAAGGTAAAAAGCCTTGCAAAATAGCAATAAAACTGAAAACACACAATGTACTTTTTACGATGGTAATTTAATTGTTTACAACATAATTATTATTTTTATTTCCAGTTGAAATATCAGAGTGATAAACAAAAACCGACTGCGGTAAACCACAATGGCGTAAGAAACTTACCTCGTGGTACAAAGTTTAATTATTATGAATCTATTGACACTGCGCTGTACGATCTTTGATCCTTGTGAAATATTGACCGCGTGTAATATTAGCCTCTAGCTACTTGCAACAGTATTTCTGACGTCATTCCACCTATATACTTGTTGGCCAAGCAGTGGATAATACAGCATCATAAAGATTAGAACATGGAATGCTACAAACACGTTCATAGTACATCCTGCGCGAATATTTCCTAATCTCGTAAGCAGTTCTGAACTCCAAATCTTGCAAATTGTAAAGTGGAATCAATGAGGTTTTACTCCTACTAGAATCACTAAAGAACTCTAAGTTATGTGGGAATACTCCTAACTTTGTTCACTTGAAGAAAATAAAATGGAACAAAGGCAGTAAAGGTTCACTGAAAACCCATAAAATGAAACGGAAAATAGCCTTTGTTGGAAACTGCAGAATGGATAGACCCACATAATATTTATAATATTACTGGCAAAGACAAATTTTCTGTGCTTTGTAAGTATTAAAAACTAAACTTGGAGACGAAAACGTTTCCTCCAAGTATAAGTTATCAATTTAACAACTTTTCAAAAATTTACCTTGCGCTAGCAACAACCTTCGGGGCCTGGACTCGACAAAACGAAACTCTCATATTGCTGAACTTAGGAAAGCCTTTTACCAGACTATCCATAGTCTGTACCCCCAAAACCATTGGGTGCATATATATACAGACGGATCATCACTACCACAAAACGGTAAAACCGGTGCAGGCTTCCATTGCTCTCTATTTGAGGGCTCCATCGCTGTCGGAACTCCCAGTAGCAACTTTAAAGGCGAAGTCGCAGCAGTAAAGGAAGCATGCATCAAACTTATTCAGTTAGAAAACAAAAAAAAATGTAGCCTTCTTGATAGACTCACAACCCACCATAGTTGCTTTATCACAAAACTCGCCTACGGATAGCAATCTCACATTAGAAACACGAGAGATCCTGAATAAATTAATTACAAACGGCTGGAACATCAAACTGCAATGGGTCCCTGGACATGTGGATGTGGCTGGGAACGAAAGGGCCGATTTCCTAAGCAAAAAAGGGAACTACACTGTTACAACCGAATCTGAAAATGTCACTGTCAGCTGCCAAGGCTCTCATTGATTTGTCAGTAAAACACAAAATGAAAGCTGTGTACTAAGAGGCTGCCACCGGAAAAACCTGGGAGAAACTATCAAAATCCGGACCGGACTACTATCCTGACCGCTTCATAGGTGTTCCAGCGTTCCGCACCCTCGCCGGACATGACCTCCTGCCTGTTCACCTCCACCGTATAGGTATCCTGGACAGCCCCGAGTGCCCTCTGTGCTATTTCAATCTTTTTGATGCAGACCATCTCCAAGCATGCCCTGCTCTGGAACATGTCAGACAACGGGTGGAAGGGCTCAGACCTGAGGAACAACTCTCTATGATTTACTGGTCAGCGCGTCACCAAATTGCAAAAATGCCAAGAGTGGGCGTTGGCTAGTAAGTAAGTAGTGCATTTCAAAAATTAATAGCAAAAGTGTAATAAGTAATTAACAACCAGCTCGTCCTGAACAGCAACATGATTTCGATAAGTATTTGAAAAAAAATGTCTTTATTACCACGTTTTTTTTAGTTCGGTTTCCGTCTTATCTGTCTGTCTGTCTATCCGGGTGGGATTTTGCAATCGAGTTTAAACTAACTTCCCGATGACTTGGATACTTGAAATTTTAAACTTGGGTTCGGAATGGATAACAATACAATATTCACTCGGTTTTTTCTTCAGTAAAATATCTGTTTACACAAATTAAATTTACCTGATGAGCTACAAACTTGAAACGTTGTAACTCCACTTACATCACGTCATCACGGATAACAATGGCATATTCACTTCGCATCTTGTCAAAGTTTGATTAAACAATCTTTGTATAAACGAATTTAATATGACTGATGAGCTACAGACTTAAAATTCTACTCACAAGCCAGTACAATGCAATTTCCACTTGGTTTATTGTCTTTAAGGCTGCTGGTACAATATTTGTTTAAACAGATAAAATTTCGCTGATCAACTAAAGACTTGATATTTTAAACATGGTTCCGGCAGTGGATAACAATGCAATATTCAATCTTAATCAATGGGATGACACCTTCACGAACTAGGGGCACATTGCATTGCACGATGTTGATTGCAAAGTTCAATATACATTAGACTAAAAAGCTTCAATATACATTAGACTAAAAAGCTTCAATATACATTGGACTAAAAAGCTTCAATGTACATTAGACTAAAAAGCTTCAATATACATTAGACTAAAAAGCTTCAATATACATTAGACTAAAAAGCTTCAATATACATTAGACTAAAAAGCTTCAATATACATTAGACTAAAAAGCTTCAATATACATTAGACTAAAAAGCTTCAATATACATTAGACTAAAAAGCTTCAATATACATTAGACTAAAAAGCTTCAATATACATTGGACTAAAAAGCTTCAATGTACATTAGACTAAAAAGCTTCAATATACATTAGACTAAAAAGCTTCAATATACATTAGACTAAAAAGCTTCAATATACATTAGACTAAAAAGCTTCAATATACATTAGACTAAAAAGCTTCAATATACATTAGACTAAAAAGCTTCAATATACATTAGACTAAAAAGCGTCAATATATTGGAAACAGAATAATAGTTTGAGGAACGTTTTTAATACCACGTTTTTAAACGAACTAAAAAGTATAAAATGATTTGGAATTTCTCTGAGTCTGAATTCTTATTACCCATATAAAAATTCAATGGTGAAAACATGAGTCGTGTCCTTAGATAATAGTATAAGGAATTGGTCAGTAAGTGGGACCTACGTTTTCCTTATTGAATGTATATATAGACGTTAAAAATATTTACACATCCTGAAATTCCAAATAATATTTTACTTTTTAGTTCGTTTAAAAACGTGGAATTAAGAAAGTTTTTTACATTGGAGAAGGATTATGCGAATAAATCAAATATTAAGCTAAAGATGTAAAATAATACAAATTCATCATTTCGTGCAAAATTTCTATCTCTTAAGTTGTTTACTGTACTAGATGAATCACAATTAGTTTAGTGATACTTGATACGGTATACCTGAAATGTTTTTTAAAAAATACTTTAAATAAAGTGTAAGTTTAAATTTATTCAAATCGTAAAATTACTCTAACATAAAAGTTTCACTAAACGTATGGAAAATAGGTAATATGGATTATAAAAAAACTGTCAATGGAGTTGAATTTGTTTTTGTAATTTGAATAAAAATATGGTATTTCTAAAGCTACTTCATTGGTGTTTGGCAACAATTGGATACCAATAACAAATGAAATGGTCTTGTGTGACTGAATTTATATAAGTAAATCATTAAATGAAAGCATTATTTTTTAAAGGTATATTAGTTGTTTTTTTTTGCTTATAATAATTGAACTAGGATGCGAAATTACTGACCACACAGGATATAAAAAAGGAATTGACTCAATGAAAAGTAGAAGCTTCTAAAGTAGTTTTGTAAATGAAGTAGAAAAAAAATAAAAACCAAACAGTAAAAACTACATCCGATTTTCTTATCAGCCTAAATTTTTTCCTGAATTTACAGCATTACAAAATTAATAAGATATAAATATAAACAAAGAACGTACGAAATCTCATGCGTGTCCTTCAGCCCGCCGTCCAATAAAGAAAGCCCTACAGCATTCGGACGCAATAAAACTTTGCAATATTTACCATGAGGTTCTCACAAAGCGATATTATTGCGTAAGTATTGCCAAGGAACGGGTTTAAACAGAAATGTGGGAAACAAATGAATATAGACGTAGTACTTATCATAAGAATCACAGCTTAGTTTAAAGCTAATTTCAACCCTTAACCGTCAGAGCAAACCGAAATTGCAATTTTTTTTTATAATTGTGGTATCATCTTAAAGGTGGTTACATTTATTGACAACATTTAATTCAGGAGATAAAGTTTATTCCTTGAAATTGAACTTACAACAATAACTTTTACGTTCTACATTTAAACTTTATAGTTTCTCTTTACACAGTGTAAGTACTAGATCCTTTTTATGACCTTGACAGAATGTACAGGTAGACTACCGGAAAAACCGGACTTTTTTCAAATGGCTAGTACACACGCGGTAGGCGTTGTTAGGAGGGGGTTACGATCGCAGACCTCTGCGCATGATGCCATATCATTATGGAGCAGTGGACGGTACAAAGCAGTATGTTTGCTCATGATGCGTATGTGCGAAATAGTGAGTCTATCACAGCCAAGCTTAGGCTTTGGACGCAAAGTATTTTCTCGTTCACTTTGAACTTGGACACCATGATATCGTTCCCAGCCGGAAGACGATTCTCAGTGGTTTAACAATTTGATAAGAACTGGAAGTATTCTAAAAAAAGAAGTATCTTGGTCTAAATAAGTCTGCTAGCACGTCGCAAATCATTCAAATGGCTACGCAAGCTTTGTCTCGTAGCCCAAGTAGGTCGGCAAGAAGACACGCGCATAAGTTAGGCCTAATTCGTGAACCAGTGCTAACAATTTTACCAGAAGGCCTATTATATTATCCATACAAGGTCTGCGTGACTCAGATGTTAAAGTAACGCGCTTATAACCTACGAAAGAATTTTGCTGTTCGAATGCAAGTTTTGCTTGAATAATAAGATATTGCATTAATCTTCATGAGTAATGAGGCTCATTTTCATTTAAATGGTTCCGTTTACTCAACAAAAGCTATGTTTTATTCCAGCAAAATGGCGCCACTGCACAAACTTCTTAAGACGCAATGACCATGGCGTTTCCAGGAAGGTTTGTTTAGCGTTTCGGTGATATCCCGTGGTCCCATGTTGCCAGATTTGAGCTGTTGGAATTTTATCATTGCGCGTAAATGGCAAGTGTAGATAAATATTTTAATGTAATATAAGTTCTAATTGACAACATAATAAGTGAGTCATGTTAATTTAAAAAACGTCCGGTTTTTTTCGGTCTCTCTGTATGTGATCGAGTCTGCTTACGTTATATCACGTTTCCTGTATATCAGTCCTCTGTGTCCTTCCTTAAAACCTTCCTATAAGCATATTCTTTCCTACAGTTTGTATTGGAAAATAGTCGTAATAGATGATCGCTTTAAACTAAAAGTAAAAGTATTCTAGATTGCTACACTAAAAGTTAAATCGTTTTCAATTGCGTATGGAATTGGGTTTTTATTTTTTATGGTATTTTTATAAAATTATAATATCTGTTTGTGAGTCTCGACTTAAAAGCTCGACAGTATGGTGACGTCAGTTAACCTGTGCAGAATGTTAGGACAAACTAACTTAATTAAACTCCAGAACTGTTAAAATTAAGGGAAACCTCGGACAGCTTCTACAATACACGTAGAATATTACTTTACGTGTGTAATGCAACACGTAAATAGTAGACAGCATATATATGCGCTGAACAAATAATATGCGGAATACAAAATTAAGCACGTGTAGTAGAGTTTTGCTTTTAAAATCTTTATTTAAAATGGTTATGTTTTTTATTTTCTTCATGTTCAACAGCATTTTAGGAACTGGATCTGTGGAAATAGTTAATTTATTATATAATGTCAAAGATAATATTTTAATAGTTAATTGAGTCGTCTAGTTTCAAAATCATTCACATCACAGTTTTTGTCATCTTTAGTTGTTGACAGATTTGTTAAATCCAAAGTGACCTTCGTAAGTAAAAAAATACCAAACATTCAAAATGCACTGTATCATGCTGGTTTCTTATCGCAAAGTACGGGGTTAGTTTTAAAATGAACTATGTCAAAGAATGAGTTACAAAACGCATCTGCTGTAGTCCAATGCTCATCGGTCTTGCACATCGGCTGCTTACTTCGTTGTTATTGTTAGTGCTGTTGTTAGTGAGGTTAGTTAGAACTGGAGTCTTTGTATGTTATCCCTCTGAGGCTGGTTACTTGGTAACCGAAATGTACATAATGGTAAAATAAAGAAAGTTTGTGGTTAACAGGTTTTTGTGATTTATTATTAAATTCAACCACAGTATATTCCTAATAAATAGTATTAGAACTGTTGTTTGTATGGTTGAGAAACGTTGTACTTTGTGATGGTTGTTGGTTTATAAACATGAAAGTACAGCCTATTGAAAATCCAGAATAGGAATTTGTACATTAAAACACATGTAAATACAATTTGTTATACATTTTATTTTAAAACCAACTACATCCAAAGTGGTTAGTTTCAAATCTGTCTATATCACTGAAAAATCTTGAAATTAGTAGCAAAAATTACCTACACCCAATAGGTTTAAACCAAAACCAACTGCATTCAGATTATATTATTAATAACTCAACAAATTAAAATGTTGTGGCATTGAAACTTTAATGCATTTTGTGCATATCTCACCCAAAGTTAAAACAAAACAAAAACAAAATTAATAATAAATTTTTAAAGTTATACAGCTTTTTGCGTCTTCTAAAAATTTAGATCTGAGTAAAGTACACCTGTTTGATACCAAATGACTACCCCTCCGTTTTATTGTTTTGTTTTATTGTGTACCCCTCCGTCAGACGCTACCAGAGGCTGGAGAAAAAGAACGGTACCAACAAAATTCCCGCAAGGAGATTCCCTATATACTACTTCCTAGGCTTCCCGGCCCCTTCCATTCCAACTGGCGTACGACATTGTAACTTTCCACAAAGAGCAGACACCAGTAATGCGAAATGGAAAAGACGGTGAAATCTTGATTGAGAGAACTGATGTTTCTTTTTTACCAGACGAGATGCTTTCATCTCATTTGCAGTGGCTTTGTCACTAAAAGCCGCGGTTTTTTTAGGTTTGCAAAATCCGTGAGCGACAATGGAGAAGAGAAGTGGTTTTTTTGATGGCATTGTACCTCGTCTTTGTCAGCGTTAACTGCCGTAGAACCCATACATTCAAGAGACAGTCATCCAACCGCTGAAGTAATTTGTAGAGTGGGAAATACTGCTGGAGTAGTTCCATTTATGTTCGTTTGAAGGGAAAAAAGTATAACAAGCTATTTATGTTTTACTAAGTAAAATCAAAAAAAGCAAAGGGAAACAATGGCAGTCAGTCCAACTTTGGCAGAACAAGATTCGATATCCCAAGTCTATTGTTCATATTTTTTTCAATTATTTGCAAAAGTAACTAGATGTTGTATACGGTTGAGGTTAATAGGGGATGGTGCAAAGGGCGTAAGTATTGGCAACAAAGTAGAACAGTCGAATCACTTTGTAAAAAATCGGGGTGTTGGATGCGCAGTGCCTAGAGGCACCGTGCGCATGTGCGTTAGGACGAGAACTCTGAGCGACACTTCAGTTGGTTGTTAAAGTAACCCTTGATGGATCTATACGTATCTTTCCAAAAACATTTGCTGGTGTTATGTTTTGATTTAGGTTTTATATTATCTTTTCTGTTTTATAGTGCACGTGTTTTTAGTTTCTTTAAGAAATGGTGCAACAGGGTAGTACCTGGGTTTTTCCTCTTGACGTCTATAAATGAATCAACTCAGCCGAAAGTATGTAGTCAGGCTAGTAGCGTTTCTACTTAGAACTTTCTCTTCCTCCTCCCCCTAGCACGCGGTCAAACCCCGCCCATAACCCCCACATTCCTGCGCGTGGCGATTTTTGTCAAAGTGATTCGACTGTAAGACAAGATCAGGAACTGAGATATAGGCTGCTATGCAGATCTGTAATATATGACGTTAATTCGGCAATTGCTTTGTATGTTAGAAGTATGTAATTGTGACGCGGAGACTGCATCAAATAAACAGTAAGAAGTTCTGCAGCTATGGAAATATACTTTCGTCCAACATGAATTTCGTTGCTTCTGCAATCTGGTTCTAAAGCAATTTTTCATGTTTTCAGCAACCTTCTAATTGAATACTAATTTGATGTCACTGAAAAATCACAGTTTGTGAGGTTCTCAACACTTTAGAAAATTATAAAAGGGAGCCAAATGCTTTTATTGATCGAAAAACATTTCATTCATGTAACTGGATGAATGATCGTAGTGTTTTTCCAAAAATGTTAACTTGATTACCATTCGAAGTAAATTTAATAGAACACTGTAATAAAGTGAAACAAATATATTGAAATCTATTCACGTGATAAAGGTCTTGATGTAGCACGATTTTCTATCGAACTTATGCATTTATCAATGTTTTTTATTGATTATTAGGACAAATATTTTTTTAAAAAAAGTACATGCATTTGGTTAGTTGTTGATTTGCACAGAGTTTTGGATAGATACGGATCTCTTCTCGACATACGGATCTCTTCTCGACATACGGATCTCTTCTCGACATACGGATCTCTTCTCGACATACGGATCTCTTCTCGACACACGGATCTCTTCTCAAAATACGGATCTCTTCTCGACATACGGATCTCTTCTCGACATACGGATCTCTTCCCGACATACGGATCTCTTCCCGACATACGGATCTCTTCCCGACATACGGATCTCTTCCCGACATACGGATCTCTTCTCGACATACGGATCTCTTCTCGACATACGGCTCTCTTCTCGACATTCGGATCTCTTCTCGACATACGGATCTCTTCTCGACATACGGATCTCTTCTCGACATACGGATCTCTTCTCGACATACGGATCTCTTCTCAACATACGGATCTCTTCCCGACATACGGATCTCTTCTCGACATACGGATCTCTTCTCGACATACGGATCTCTTCCCGACATACGGATCTCTTCTCGACATACGGATCTCTTCTCGACATACGGATCTCTTCTCGAAAATCGGATCTCTTCTCGACATACGGATCTCTTCTCGACATACGGATCTCTTCTCGACATACGGATCTCTTCTCGACATACGGATCTCTTCTCGACATACGGATCTCTTCTCAACATACGGATCTCTTCTCAACATACGGATCTCTTCTCAACAAACGGATCTCTTCTCGACATACGGATCTCTTCTCGACATACGGAACTCTTCTCGATAAACGGATCTCTTCTCGACATACGGAACTCTTCCCGACATACGGATCTCTTCTCGACATACGGATCTCTTCTCGACATTCGGATCTCTTCTCGACATACGGATCTCTTCTCAACATACGGATCTCTTCTCAACAAACGGATCTCTTCTCGACATACGGAACTCTTCCCGACATACGGATCTCTTCTCGACATACGGATCTCCTCTCGACATACGGCTTTCGCACTTTTTTAGAGTAATACACGCTTTTGACTTTGTCTCAATAAAAGCATAGGGGAAATGGACGGGATTCATGTTAGAACTTGGAGTAACTCCG
>JBAIZL010000007.1:21155514-21195514 GCA_036971475.1 Prosapia bicincta | reverse complement strand
AAAGAATTAAGCTCGTTTTGTCTTTAAAATTATTATATTTTTACTTTCTAATATTATGAAACGTGTTCCAAAGCGTTTTATAGGGTGACTCTGTGGTGATAGCTAGTTTAATTACAATTAGGCTGTATATTTTCCATATTTTTTTGTGGCAGCCCGTCATTGTGAAGACATTATTTACAGAACATATTCTTCTTAACTTTAACTTCCTTTTGCCAGGAATTGTTTTCGTAAGAAATCGTTGTAGTCTTGGTTGTTGCGAGGAAGATTTATTTCTCAAAGTTATATCCCTATCATTTCCAATACATAGGCTACTACAAAATTCTATCAACCAATATCGCGGATATGGTGTAACGTCCATCAGGTAAACTATAAACAAATTAAAATAACACCCAAGAACAAATAGGCTACGACTCAAAATTATAAATACATTAATATCAGACGCGTTTTAATGACATTATGTCACCATCCTCAGTATGCTACACAAAAAAAAATTCATTTTAATATTTATGTTCTGATTGTGTAGCATCACTGAGGATGATAACATAATATCATTGAAACCCTTCTGATATTAACATTTTTATAATTGTGATTCGTAGCCTATTTATTCTTGTGTTTATAACCACCTCTAACAGGTCAGCTTGAATATTGTTTATAAAATTAAAATAAGTTTAATGCACAATCATTTCGTGCTTCGAAAAGGTAATATTGTTACTGCGTAGCCTTAGAAAGGGTTATAGCGTTTTAGCGAATGTTTTACTCATATTTGACACATTTTGAATTGAATATAAGAGAAATTCGTTTAGAGAAACAATTCTTCAGCACATTTCCCTGCTCTTTGAGGCTGTACAATTTGTTTGCTGAGGAAAATATTTGTTTATAGGTTTTAAGTGAAATACTTAAATAATGCAAAAATTATATTTTCTACAGGTGTTTTAATTTGTTGCTATTGTGAAGACTGTGTTAGGAAACTTTTTATGAAACATTTTACATATGTTTTCAAAATTGATGAAGTTGTTTTGTCAATATAAATATCTAATACCCAACAACAGTAACAACCCGAGGGAAGGTTAAATAACAAGGTGTAACTACGTTTGCCACAAATCACTCTAATTAATTTAGTTTACTTTATATTCGAAATTTCAAAACTAGACCCTATTTATAGATAGATAGTGTACTTCTGAATAAATGGATTTTGTTTCTACTGATGTAGATAATTATAATTAGAACTTGTATTGGCTTTATTTACTTTAAACAAACCTTACAATCATTGATCAAGGAAGTAACTAAGCAAGATAAAATAATTTATAAGAACAACTTTTTGAGATACGTCACTCTTTGAAGGTGTTTTTAGTTCTGTCTACTATTTTTCAACTACCCGATTAAGAAGTATCGGATAAAATAATTTTTGCAACAAATAAATTTAACTCTCAATCTGTAGGTACAATATAGTTTCATTTATATTTTAACAAAAGTACCATTCAAGGTTTTTTAAAACAAGAACAATAGATTGTGTTAAAATTAAAAATCAAGCAATATTTCAGTACTGTCTACTAATAAGAAGAAAATTACATAGTAAAACACAAAATAAAAATGTACTAAATTGACAAGTATAATACAAATCCCATGCACAGTTGTAATACATTGAAATACTGCCTTTAAATTCTGTGTTAGTAAGATCAACAGCTCGTCTTTGCGGCCAACCTAGACACTGATGACGATTTCATAGCGCTGTCGAAAATGTAACTTTAAACTGGTGTTAATCCTATAGTTTAGAGATGTTATTTTTGTATAACTTGCAGTTTTTGTGTTTTACATCTTGAAGTTTTTGCGTATACACTTCATACTGGAAAAAGAACCAAATCAACTTCTTAGACCTGATGATAATGAAACAAAAGAACAAAAAACACATTCAAAATATACGGAAAACCCACTACCACAGTCAGAGTTATACGCAACACGTCGAATCACCCCACACAACACGAACATACTGCCTTCCACTCCATGATACATAGATTAATCAACATACCCATGAGCAATGAAGACAAAATAAACCAACTCCACACAATAAAACACATAGCCGATAAAAACCGATACAAACACACCTTGATGGACAACATAACGCGCAAAAAACAACGTACCATATCACAACAAACTACAATAACACACAAACAAAAAAATACATAACACTTACATATCACGACAACACATCACAAAAAGTAGTTTCTTCGTTCGGCAAACTTAAATTCAAAGTAGCATTCACAACATCCAACACAATTAAAACACACCTACACAGTTCAAAAACAAATAAGGAAGACGCAACCCACATCAAATTTCGCCATACACTTACAAAACACACTACACTCACAGACTGACTTAGACACCAATCTAAAAATCCTACACTACATCAAAGAAAACAACAAACTTAACATAGTAGAAAACTATGAGGTATATAAACACCATAAATACTATCCACAACACATTCTAAATGACAAAACACACTCACAATCAAATACTATATTTGAGTACATAATTAACAACTACTCTATGAACAATAACACACCTCAAAACAGAAATACACCACAGACTTACACCAACACAATACACCAGAGCACCAGTCTTGTAGTAATTCACATCATTGAATAATGTGCGGACATAGCGCGAAACGCGTCTGCTGAATAAACCAGTACTTTTTTTTGTATTTAATCCTAGATTATGAAAAGAGTGATTCGCAACACAGCAATTATAAATGTAAATAATAATCTGTTAAAATAATTTAAGTTATTACAAAACTAATAATTAAACTAAATATTTGGTTTCCATGGATATTTTACATATTTTTTCTTCAAATTTGGGTGAGATGTGTTCTTGTTTAAGACGTATTATTCCATTATCATGACGTTACGAAGGCGCAATGAGTCGAGACGTGGTAAGTACCTTACTTCTAAACAAAAAGAATACGTTTTTTTAATTTCTCCAGTTAAGGAATCCATAAAACTTTTAATTTTTCCAAACACAGTCATCTCTTTCAAATTTTGTTTTCATTATAAAACTGTTCTGACACTAATAAGCAGCCCCTTCCAGGAGCAAGCAAGACTCGACGGCAAGTCCAAGACGTCTGTGGAACATTTTGAGTGACAAATGCCTTGATTACATATTATTGGCACATTCCATTGTTAGTTATTTATGCAGAAATATCCTTTACGTACCGAGGAGTAGTCACAATATCACACAAAACCTTATTTTGAAATCTTTGGATTGTATATGTGTTACTTTGCCCGGTACAGTCCCATATATAAATACCAGAAGCCCATATTGGTTTAAGGTCTTGTTGATAAGGCAATAGCTTATTATATATACAACAAAAATTAGTTTCTTCCTATTAGTTGTTACACCTTCCTGTATTTAAGATGCATTTCCTCTTATCTCTGTGTTTACATGTGGCTTCCACTGCAGTCTGACATCTGACGTCATATCAAGTAGGGGACCATACACTTGTTTTCGTAAAACGAATTATATTCTATCTTGCTATTTGTGATGGCAACATGAAAACTTATCGATCTATTTAATTTGATTCGCAATATTTTGGTCCATCATTGTACTACATCAATAGCTGTTTGTAATTTCTCTGCTAATTGAATATTGATTACTGATTATTTAGTAGAAATATTGGTTGCTATCACTAGCTGCCATGATTGCGATATCATAAGCAATCTCCATCTCAGGATGGTTACTAGTAAACAGAAGATATAGGACGGATCAAAATATATTTCCTTGGGGGACGCCTGTTCGGATTTCCTTTATATCAGTGTCGGCGTGATTTAGCTTGATCCTAGAGTATTTTTATGTATATAAGATTGTAATATTCCTGCAGGAGGGGTATTTTTTAGTTTAAATACCAAACATTTATACCAAAGCTTGCGCTAGATGAAGCAATATTTGCTAAGCTATACTTATACCTTTTCATCTAATATTTTTCAATTGGTGATGCAGGATACGATTTCTCAGCCATATAATAGGTTTCAATCTTTTTAAATAAAGCTTCTCAAATGCTTTTGATACTTTTCGTTTTGAAATAGAGACATTGGTCGATATAAATTTGCTTCATGTAGTCTTTTTAAGGCTTAAATGCCAAACTTCTACCACATTCAGAATGTGAGGTTCATATTTTATTCGACACGAAGCCTTAATTAAATCTGGTAACTTTACCAGCCTATTTCTATTATGTTTTTTTAACATTTTTTCTGGTATTAAACATAATTTAAAAGCTGTTTTGATCAATGTAGTTAGACTAATTGATACCTTTTTCACCTTTGCTAATATAGTTAGGGTAAAATTTTAACTGTCCTATATTATTTGTTTACTAAACACGTTTTGGTTGTAATGTGCCTTATAAATCTTCTGCAACTGTTACAGCCACTTATTTGTTCTTCGTTTCTGGTCCAGCTTCCGTCTGTAATTTTTAATCGAGGACATTGCATAGGCCTCTTACGACTATAAGCTGCCTTCTATTGAAGAGAGTATTCTGGGTTTACATCGTTTGTTAAATCCCTCAAGTAAGCACAGATAGAAATATTTTCCAGTTGCTAAATTGTACTTTCAAGTATTTAGCTTACAATATGAATAAAAATATTGCGTGTATTCAGATCATTAACTGAATCAGAGATGAAAGTTATTAAGGACTGTTTTGTTTTTACACAAATGCTACATTAGAAAAGTTCCAAACTTCTAGGATATAATTTGTATACGGTAGTGTGCAGGATTGAATATTTAAGTTGCAGAGTGTACCATGTAGAATGAAAGTTGTAGATTGAAAGCAGTAGTGAGTAATAAATAGTATGTAAGATGTAGTCTGTACCATGTGGAATCTAAGTTGTAAAGTGTATATAGAAGTGTGTATAATATAGTATGTAGGTTATTTGTAGGATATAGCATGTAAGTTGCAGTGAGTAGGATATAGTATGTAAGTTGTAGTGTGTAGGATATAGGACTTAGTGAGTAGGATATAGTATATACGTTGTAGTGAGTAGGATGTAATGTGTAATTTGTAGTGTGTAGGGCATAGCATGTAAGTTATATTGAGTAGGATATTGAGCATAAGGTGTAGTGTGTAAGATATAATGTATAAGTTGTAGTGAGTAGGATATAGCATGTAGGATGTAGTGAGTAGGATATAGTATGTAAGTTGTAGTGAGTAGGATGTAATGTGTAATTTGTAGTGTGTAGGGCATAGCATGTAAGTTGTATTGAGTAGGATATTGAGCATAAGGTGTAGTGTGTAGGATATAGCATGTAAGTTGCAGTGAGTAGGATATAGCACGTAAGTTGCAGAGTAGAATATAGTGCATAAAGTGTAGTGTTTAGGATAATATGTGTAAGTTGTAATCAGTAGGATATAGTATATAAACTGTAGTGGGTAGGATATAGTATGTCAGTTGTAGTGAGTAGGATATATTATGTACGTTTTAGTAAGTAGTATATAGTATATAATATGTAGTGAGTAGTAATTGTATGTAAATTGTGGTTAGTAGGATATATTATGTAAGTTGTAGTGAGTGGGATACAATATATAAGTTGTAGTTGGTAGGATATAGTATGTAGGTTATAGTGAGTAAGATATAGTATTTACGTTGTAGTGAGTAGGTTATAGTATATACGTTGTAGTGAGTAAGATATACTATGTAGGTTATAGTGAGTAAGATATAGTATTTAAGTTGTAGTGAGTAGGATATACTATGTAGATTATAGTGAGTAAGATATAGCATTTAAGTTGTAGTGAGTAGGATATAGTATATAGATTGTAGTGAGTAGGATTTACTATGTAGGTTATAGTGAGTAAGATATAGTATTTAAGTTGTAGTGAGTATGATATACTATGTAGGTTATAGTGAGAGAGATATAGTATTTAAGTTGTAGTGAGTATGATATACTATGTAGGTTACAGTGAGTAAGATATAGTATTTAGGTTGTAGTGAGTAGGATATACTATGTAGGATATAGTGAGTAAGATATAGTACTTAAGTTGTAGTGAGTAGGATATAGTATGTAAGTTGTAGTGTGTAGGATATGTGTAAGTTGTAGTGACTATAATATAAAGCATCGGATGTAGTGTGTAGTATATAGTATATAAGTTGTAGTGTGTAGGATATACTATGTAGGTTATAGTAAGTAAGATATAGTATTTAAGTTGTAGTGAGTAGGATATAGTATTTACGTTGTAGTGAGTAGGATATACAATGTAGGTTATAGTGAGTAAGATATAGTATTTAAGTTGTAGTGATTAGGATATACTATGTAGGTTATAGTGAGTAAGATATAGTATATAGGTTGTAGTGAGTAGGATATAGTATATACGTTGTAGTGAGTAGGATATACTATGAAAGGTTATAGTGAGTAAGATATAGGTGTTTAAGTTGTAGTGAGTAGGATATAGTATGTAAGTTGTAGTCAGTAGGATATAGTATGTAAGTTGTAGTGTATAGGATATGTGTAGGTTGTAGTGAGTAGAATATAATGTATATGATGTAGTGTGTAGTATATAGTATATACGTTGTAGTGTGTAGGATATAGCATGTAAGTTGTAGTGAGTAGGATATAGTATATATGATGTAGTGAGTAGGATATAGTATGTAAGTTGTAGTGAGTAGGATATTTTATGTAAGTTGTAGTGAGTAAGATATAGTATTTAAGATGTAGTGAGTAGGATATAGTATGTAAGTTGTAGCGTGTAGGAAATGTGTAAGTTGTAGTGAGTAGAATATAATGCATATGATGTAGTGTGTAGTATATAGTATATAAGTTGTAGTTAGTAGGATATAGTATGTTAATTGTGGTGAGTATGATATAGTATGTAAGTCGTAGTGAGGTTATAGTATATACGTTGTAGTGAGTAGGATATACTACGTAGGTTAGAGTGAGTAAGATATAGTATTTAAGATGTAGTGAGTAGGATATAGTATGTAAGTTGTAGTGTGTAGGAAATGTGTAGGTTGTAGTAAGTAGAATACAATGCATATGATGTAGTGTGTAGTATATAGTATATAAGTTGTAGTATGTACGTTGTATTGAGTAGGATATAGTATGTAGGTTGTAGTGAGTAGGATATAATATATAAATTGTAGTAACTAGGATATAGCATGTAAGTTGTAGTGTGTAGGATATATTATGTAGGTTGTAGTGAGTAGGATATAATATAGGTTTAGTGAGTAGGATATACTATGTAGGTTATAGTGAGTAAGATATAGTATTTAAGTTGTAGTGAGTATGATATACTATGTAGGTTATAGTGAGTAAGATATAGCATTTAGGTTGTAGTGAGTAGGATATACTAAGTAGGTTATAGTGAGTAAGATATAGTATTTAAGTCGTAGTGTGTAGGATAAACTATGTAGGTTATAGTGAGTAAGATATAGTATTTAAGTTATAGTGAGTAGGATATACTATGTAGGATATAGTTAGTAAGATATAGTATTTAAGTTATAGTGAGTAGGATATAGTATGTAGGTTGTAGTGTGTAGGATATGTGTAAGTTGTAGTGAGTAGAATATAATGCATATGATGTAGTGTGTAGTATATAGTATATACGTTGTAGTGTGTAGAATATACTATGTAGGTTATAGTAAGTAAGATATAGTATTTAAGTTGTAGTGAGTAGGATATAGTATATACGTTGTAGTGAGTAGGATATACTATGTAGGTTATAGTGAGTAAGACATAGTATTTAAGTTGTAGTGAGTAGGATATACTATGTAGGTTATAGTGAGTAAGATATAGTATTTAAGTTGTAGTGAGTAGGATATAGTATATACGTTGTAGTGAGTAGGATATACTATGTAGGTTATAGTGAGTAAGATATAGTATTTAAGTTGTAGTGAATAGGATATACTATGTAGGTTATAGTGAGTAGAATATACTAGGTAGATTATAGTGAGTAAGATATAGGTGTTTATGTTGTAGTGAGTAGGATATAGTATGTACGTTGTAGTTAGTAGGATATAGTATGTAAGTTGTAGTGTGTAGGATATGTGTAGGTTGTTGTGAGTAGAATATAATGCATATGATGTAGTGTGTAGTATATAGTATATAAGTTGTAGTGTGTAGGATATAGCATGTAAGTTGTAGTGAGTAGGATAGACAATATATATGATGTAGTGAGTAGGATATAGTATGTACGTTGTAGTGTGTAGGAAATAGTATGTAAGTTGTGGTGTGTAGGATATAGCATGTAGGTTTTAGTGAGTAGGATATAGTATGTAAATTGTAGTGAGTAGGATATTTTATGTAAGTTGTAGTGAGTAAGATATAGCATGTAGGTTGTAGTGAGTAGAATATAGTATGTAAATTGTAGTGAGTAGGATATTTTATGTAAGTTGTAGTGAGTAGGATACAGTATATAAGTTGTAGTTAGTAGGATATAGTATGTAATTTGTGGTGAATATGATATAGTATGTAAGTCGTAGAGAGGTTATAGTATATACGTTTGTAGTGAGTAGTATATACTATGTACGTTATAGTGAGTAAGATATAGTATTTAAGATGTAGTGAGTAGGATATAGTATGTAAGTTGTAATGTGTAGGAAATGTGTAAGTTGTAGTTAGTAGAATATAATGCATATGATGTAGTGTGTAGTATATAGTATATAAGTTGTAGTATGTACGTTGTAGTGAGTAGGATATAGTATGTAAGTTGTAGTGTGTAGGAAATGTGTAAGTTGTAGTGAGTAGAATATAATGGATATGTTGTTGTGTGTAGTATATAGTATATAAGTTGTAGTATGTACGTTGTAGTGTGTTGGATATAGTATGTAATTTGTAGTGAGTAGGATATAGTATGTAAATTGTGTGAGTAGGATATAGCATGAAAGTTGTAGTGAGTAGGATACAGTATGTAAGTTGTAGTGAGTAGGATACAGTATATAAGTTGTAGTTAGTAGGATATAGTGTGTTGTTTGTGGTGAGTATGATATAGTATGTAAGTCGTAGTGAGGTTATAGTATATACTTTGTAGTGAGTAGGATATACTATGTAGGTTATAGTGAGTAAGATATAGTATGTGATTTGTGGTGAGTATGATATAGTATGTAATTCGTAGTGAGATTACAGTATATACGTTGTAGTGAGTAGGATATACTATGTAGGTTATAGTGAGTAAGATATAGTATTTAAGATGTAGTGAGTAGGATATAGTATGTAAGTTGTAGTGTGTAGGAAATGTGTAGGTTGTAGTGAGTAAAATATAACGCATATGATGTAGTGTGTAGTATATAGTATATAAGTTGTAGTATGTACATTGTAGTGAGTAGGATATAGTATGTAAGTTGTAGTGAGTATGACATAGTATGTAATTCGTAGTGAGATTATAGTATATACGTTGTAGTGAGTAGGATATAACATGTAGGTTATAGTGAGTAAGATATAGTATTTAAGATGTAGTGAGTAGGATATAGTATGTAAGTTGTAGTGTGTAGGAAATGTGTAGGTTGTAGTGAGTAGAATATAACGCATATGATGTAGTGTGTAGTATATAGTATATAAGTTGTAGTATGTACGTTGTAGTGAGTAGGATATAGTATGTAAGTTGTAGTGAGTAGGATATAATATATAAATTGTAGTGACTAGGATATAGCATGTACGTTGTTGTGAGAAGGATATAGTATATATGATGTAGTGATTAGGATATAGTATGTACGTTGTAGTGTGCAGAATATAGTATGTAAGTTGTAGTGTGTAGGATATAGCATGTATGTTGTAATGACTAGGATATAGTATGTAAATTGTAGTGAGTAGGATAATGTATGTAAGTTGTGGTGAGTAAGATATAATATTTAAGATGAAGTGAGTGGGATATAGTATGTAAGTTGTAGTATGTAGGAAATTTTGTAAGTTGTAGTGAGTAGAATATAATGCATATTGTGTAGTGTGTAGTATATAGTATATAAGTTGTAGTATGTACGTTGTAGTGAGTAGGATATAGTCTGTAAGTTGTAGTGAAAAGGTTATAGTATATACGTTGTAGTGAGTAGGATATACTATGTAGGTTATAGTGAGTAAGATATAGTATTTAAGTCGTAGTGTGTAAGATATACTATGTAGGTTATAGTGATTAAGATATAGTATTTAGGTTGTAGTGAGAAGGATATACTATGTAGGACATAGTGAGAAAGATATAGTATTTAGGTTGTAGTGAGTAGGATATAGTATGTAAGTTGTAGTGTGTAGGATATGTGTAAGTTGTAGTGAGTAGAATATAATGCATATGATGTAGTGTGTAGTATATAGTATATAAGTTGTAGTGTGTACGATATACTATGTAGGTTATAGTAAGTAAGATATAGTATTTAAGTTGTAGTGAGTAGGATATAGTATATACGTTGTAGTGAGTAGGATATACTATGTAGGTTATAGTAAGTAAGATATAGTATTTAAGTTGTAGTGAGTAAGATATAGTATATAAGTTGTAGTAAGTAGGATATACTATGTAGGTTATAGTGAGTAAGATATAGTATGTAAGTTGTAGTGAGTAGGATATACTATGTAGGTTATAGTGAGTAAGATATAGTATTTAAGTTGTAATGAGTAGGATATAGTATATACGTTGTAGTGAGTAGGATATACTATGTAGGTTATAGTGAGTAATATATAGGTGTTCAAGTTGTAGTCGGTAGGATATAGTATGTAATTTGTGGTGAGTATGATATAGTATGTAAGTCGTAGTGAGGTTATAGTATATACGTTGTAGTGACTAGGGTATACTATGTAAGTTATAGTGAGTAAGATATAGTATTTAAGATGTAGTGAGTAGGATATAGTATGTAAGTTGTAGTGTGTAGGAAATTTTTAAGTTGTAGTGAGTAGAATATAATGGATATGTTGTAGTGTGTAGTATATAGTATATAAGTTGTAGTATGTACGTTGTAGTGTGTTGGATATAGTATGTAAGTTGTAGTGAGTAGGATAAAGTATGTAAGTTGTAGTGAGTAGGATATAGCATGTAAGTTGTAGTGAGTAGGATACAGTATGTAAGTTGTAGTGAGTAGGATATAGTATATAAGTTGTACTGAGTAGGATACATTATATAAGTTGTAGTTAGTAGGATATAGTATGTTATTTGTGGTGAGTAAGATATAGTATGTAAGTCGTAGTGAGGTTATAATATATACTTTGTAGTGAGTAGGATATACTATGTAAGTTATAGTGAGTAAGATATAGTATGTGATTTGTGGTGAGTATGATATAGTATGTAAGTCGTAGTGAGGTTACAGTATATACGTTGTAGTGAGTAGGATATACTATGTACGTTATAGTGAGTAAGATAGGGTATGTAATTTGTGTTAAGTATGATATTGTATGTAAGTCGTAGTGATGTTATAGTATATACGTTGTAGTGAGTAGGATATACTATGTAAATTAGAGTGAGTAAGATATAGTTTTTAAGATGTAGTGAGTAGGATATAGTATGTAAGTTGAAGAGTGTAGTAAATGTGTAAGTTCTAGTGAGTAGAATATAATGCATAATATGAAGTGTAGTATATAGTATATAAGTTGTAGTATGTACGTTGTAGTGAATAGGATAAAGTTTGTAAGTTGTAGTGAGTAGGATATAATATATAAATTGTTAAGACTAGGATATAGCATGTAAGTTGTAGTGTGTAGGATATAGTATGTAAGTTGTAGTGTGTAGGATATAGCATGTATTTTGTAGTGAGTAGGATATAGTTTTTAAGTTGTAGTAAGTAAGAAATATTATGTAAGTTGTAGTGAATAAGATATAGCATGAATGTTGTAGTGAGTAAGATATAGTATGTAAATTGTAGTGAGTACTATATAGTATGTAAGTTGTAGTGTGTAGGATATAGCATGTATGTTGTAGTGAGTAGGAAATAGTATGTAAATTGTAGTGAGTAGGATATTGTATGTAAGTTGTGGTGAGTAAGATATAATATTTAAGATGAAGTGAGTAGGATATAGTATGTAAGTTGTAGTATGTAGGAAATTTTGTAAGTTGTAGTGAGTAGAATATAATGCATATTGTGTAGTGTGTAGTATATAGTATATAAGTTGTAGTATGTACGTTGTAGTGAGTAGGATATAGTCTGTAAGTTGTAGTGAGAAGGTTATAGTATATACGTTGTAGTGAGTAGGATATACTATGTGGGTTATAGTGAGTAAGATATAGTATTTAAGTTGTAGTGTGTAGGATATACTATGTAGGTTATAGTAAGTTAGATATAGTATTTACGTTGTAGTGAGTAGGATATAGTTAATACGTTGTAGTGAGTAGGATATACTATGTAGGTTATAGTGAGTAAGATATAGTATTTAAGTTGTAGTGAGTAGCATATACTATGTAGGTTATAGTGAGTAAGATATAGTATTTAAATTGTAATGAGTAGGATATAGTATATACGTTGTAGTGAGTAGGATATACTATGTAGGTTATAGTGAGTAATATATAGGTGTTTAAGTTGTAGTCAGTAGGATATAGTATGTAAGTTGTAGTGTGTAGGATATGTGTAGGTTGTAGTGAGTAGAATATAATGCATATGATGTAGTATGTAGTATATAGTATAAACGTTGTAGTGAGTAGGATATAGTATGTAAGTTGTAGTGTGTAGGATATAGTATGTAAGTTGTAGTGTGTAGGATATAGCATGTAAGTTGTAATGAGTAAGATTTAGTATGTAAGTTGTAGTGCGTAGGATACAGTATATAAGTTGTAGTTAGTAGGATATAGTATGTAATTTGTGGTGAGTATGATAAAGTTTGTAAGTCGTAGTGAGGTTATAGTATATACGTTGTAGTGAGTAGGGTATACTATGTAAGTTATAGTGAGTAAGATATAGTATTTAAGATGTAGTGAGTAGGATATAGTATGTAAGTTGTAGTGTGTAGGAAATGTGTAGGTTGTAGTGAGTAAAATATAACGCATATGATGTAGTGTGTAGTATATAGTATATAAGTTGTAGTATGTACGTTGTAGTGAGTAGGATATAGTATGTAAGTTGTAGTGAGTATGACATAGTATGTAATTCGTAGTGAGATTATAGTATATACGTTGTAGTGAGTAGGATATAACATGTAGGTTATAGTGAGTAAGATATAGTATTTAAGATGTAGTGAGTAGGATATAGTATGTAAGTTGTAGTGTGTAGGAAATGTGTAGGTTGTAGTGAGTAGAATATAACGCATATGATGTAGTGTGTAGTATATAGTATATAAGTTGTAGTATGTACGTTGTAGTGAGTAGGATATAGTATGTAAGTTGTAGTGAGTAGGATATAATATATAAATTGTAGTGACTAGGATATAGCATGTACGTTGTTGTGAGTAGGATATAGTATATATGATGTAGTGATTAGGATATAGTATGTACGTTGTAGTGTGCAGAATATAGTATGTAAGTTGTAGTGTGTAGGATATAGCATGTATGTTGTAATGACTAGGATATAGTATGTAAATTGTAGTGAGTAGGATAATGTATGTAAGTTGTGGTGAGTAAGATATAATATTTAAGATGAAGTGAGTAGGATATAGTATGTAAGTTGTAGTATGTAGGAAATTTTGTAAGTTGTAGTGAGTAGAATATAATGCATATTGTGTAGTGTGTAGTATATAGTATATAAGTTGTAGTATGTACGTTGTAGTGAGTAGGATATAGTCTGTAAGTTGTAGTGAAAAGGTTATAGTATATACGTTGTAGTGAGTAGGATATACTATGTAGGTTATAGTGAGTAAGATATAGTATTTAAGTCGTAGTGTGTAAGATATACTATGTAGGTTATAGTGAGTATGATATAGTATTTAGGTTGTAGTGAGAAGGATATACTATGTAGGACATAGTGAGTAAGATATAGTATTTAGGTTGTAGTGAGTAGGATATAGTATGTAAGTTGTAGTGTGTAGGATATGTGTAAGTTGTAGTGAGTAGAATATAATGCATATGATGTAGAGTGTAGTATATAGTATATAAGTTGTAGTGTGTACGATATACTATGTAGGTTATAGTAAGTAAGATATAGTATTTAAGTTGTAGTGAGTAGGATATAGTATATACGTTGTAGTGAGTAGGATATACTATGTAGGTTATAGTAAGTAAGATATAGTATTTAAGTTGTAGTGAGTAAGATATACTATGTAGGTTATAGTGAGTAAGATATAGTATTTAAGTTGTAATGAGTAGGATACAGTATATACGTTGTAGTGAGTAGGATATACTATGTAGGTTATAGTGAGTAATATATAGGTGTTCAAGTTGTAGTCGGTAGGATATAGTATGTAATTTGTGGTGAGTATGATATAGTATGTAAGTCGTAGTGAGGTTATAGTATATACGTTGTAGTGACTAGGGTATACTATGTAAGTTATAGTGAGTAAGATATAGTATTTAAGATGTAGTGAGTAGGATATAGTATGTAAGTTGTAGTGTGTAGGAAATGTGTAAGTTGTAGTGAGTAGAATATAATGGATATGTTGTAGTGTGTAGTATATAGTATATAAGTTGTAGTATGTACGTTGTAGTGTGTTGGATATAGTATGTAAGTTGTAGTGAGTAGGATAAAGTATGTAAGTTGTAGTGAGTAGGATATAGCATGTAAGTTGTAGTGAGTAGGATACAGTATGTAAGTTGTAGTGAGTAGGATATAGTATATAAGTTGTACTGAGTAGGATACATTATATAAGTTGTAGTTAGTAGGATATAGTATGTTATTTGTGGTGAGTAAGATATAGTATGTTAGTCGTAGTGAGATTATAGTATATACTTTGTAGTGAGTAGGATATACTATGTAAGTTATAGTGAGTAAGATATAGTATGTGATTTGTGGTGAGTATGATATAGTATGTAAGTCGTAGTGAGGTTACAGTATATACGTTGTAGTGAGTAGGATATACTATGTACGTTATAGTGAGTAAGATAGGATATGTAATTTGTGTTAAGTATGATATTGTATGTAAGTCGTAGTGATGTTATAGTATATACGTTGTAGTGAGTAGGATATACTATGTAAGTTAGAGTGAGTAAGATATAGTTTTTAAGATGTAGTGAGTAGGATATAGTATGTAAGTTGAAGATTGTAGTAAATGTGTAAGTTCTAGTGAGTAGAATATAATGCATAATATGAAGTGTAGTATATAGTATATAAGTTGTAGTATGTACGTTGTAGTGAATAGGATAAAGTTTGTAAGTTGTAGTGAGTAGGATATAATATATAAATTGTTAAGACTAGGATATAGCATGTAAGTTGTAGTGTGTAGGATATAGTATGTAAGTTGTAGTGTGTAGGATATAGCATGTATTTTGTAGTGAGTAGGATATAGTTTTTAAGTTGTAGTAAGTAAGAAATATTATGTAAGTTGTAGTGAATAAGATATAGCATGAATGTTGTAGTGAGTAAGATATAGTATGTAAATTGTAGTGAGTACTATATAGTATGTACGTTGTAGTGAGTAGGATATAGTCTGTAAGTTGTAGTGAGAAGGTTATAGTATATACGTTGTAGTGAGTAGGATATACTATGTGGGTTATAGTGAGTAAGATATAGTATTTAAGTTGTAGTGTGTAGGATATACTATGTAGGTTATAGTAAGTTAGATATAGTATTTACGTTGTAGTGAGTAGGATATAGTTAATACGTTGTAGTGAGTAGGATATACTATGTAGGTTATAGTGAGTAAGATATAGTATTTAAGTTGTAGTGAGTAGGATATACTATGTAGGTTATAGTGAATAAGATATAGTATTTAAATTGTAATGAGTAGGATATAGTATATACGTTGTAGTGAGTAGGATATACTATGTAGGTTATAGTGAGTAATATATAGGTGTTTAAGTTGTAGTCAGTAGGATATAGTATGTAAGTTGTAGTGTGTAGGATATGTGTAGGTTGTAGTGAGTAGAATATAATGCATATGATGTAGTATGTAGTATATAGTATAAACGTTGTAGTGAGTAGGATATAGTATGTAAGTTGTAGTGTGTAGGATATAGTATGTAAGTTGTAGTGTGTAGGATATAGCATGTAAGTTGTAATGAGTAAGATTTAGTATGTAAGTTGTAGTGCGTAGGATACAGTATATAAGTTGTAGTTAGTAGGATTTAGTATGTAATTTGTGGTGAGTATGATATAGTATGTAAGTCGTAGTGAGGTTATAGTATATACGTTGTAGTGAGTAGGGTATACTATGTAAGTTATAGTGAGTAAGATATAGTATTTAAGATGTAGTGAGTAGGATATAGTATGTAAGTTGTAGTGTGTAGGAAATGTGTAAGTTGTAGTGAGTAGAATATAATGGATATGTTGTAGTGTGTAGTATATAGTATATAAGTTGTAGTATGTACGTTGTAGTGTGTTGGATATAGTATGTAAGTTGTAGTGAGTAGTATATAGTATGGAAATTGTAGTGAGTAGGATATAGCATGTAAGTTGTAGTGAGTAGGATATAGGATGTAAGTTGTAGTGTGTAGTATATAGTATATAAGTTGTAGTATGTACGTTGTAGTGTGTTGGATATAGTATGTACGTTGTAGTGAGTAGTATATAGTATGGAAATTGTAGTGAGTAGGATATAGTATGTAAGTTGTACTGAGTAGGATACAGTATATAAGTTGTAGTTAGTAGGATATAGTATGTTATTCGTGGTGAGTATGATATAGTATGTACGTCGTAGTGAGGTTATAGTATATGCTTTGTAGTGAGTAGGATATACTATGTAAGTTATAGTGAGTAAGATATAGTATGTGATTTGTGGTGTGTATGATATAGTATGTAAGACGTAGTGAGGTTATAGTATATACGTTGTAGTGATTAGGATATACTATGTACGTTATAGTGAGTAAGATAGGGTATGTAATTTGTGTTGAGTATGATATAGTATGTAAGTCGTAGTGAGGTTATAGTATATACGTTGTAGTGAGTAGGATATACTATGTAAGTTAGAGTGAGTAAGATATAGTTTTTAAGATGTAGTGAGTAGGATATAGTATGTAAGTTGAAGAGTGTAGGAAATGTGTAAGTTCTAGTGAGTAGAATATAATGCATAATATAGTGTGTAGTATTTAGTATATAAGTTGTAGTATGTACGTTGTAGTGAATAGGATAAAGTATGTAAGTTGTAGTGAGTAGGATATAATATATAAATTGTTAAGACTAGGATATAGCATGTAAGTTGTAGTGTGTAGGATATAGCATGTAAGTTGTAGTGTGTAGGATATAGCATGTATGTTGAAGTGAATAGGATATAGTATGTAAATTGTAGTGAGTAGGATATTGTATGTAAGTTGTGGTGAGTTAAATATATTATGTAAGTTGTAGTGAGTAGGATATAGCATGTACGTTGTAGTGAGTAGGATATAGTTTTTAAGCTGTAGTGAGTAAGAAATATTATGTAAGTTGTAGTGAATAAGATATAGCATGTATGTTGTAGTGAGTAGGATATAGTATGTAAATTGTAGTGAGTAGGATATAGTATGTAAGTTGTAGTGTGTAGGATATAGCATGTATGTTGTAGTGAGTAGGGTATAGTATGTAAATTGTAGTGAGTAGGATATTGTATGTAAGTTGTGGTGAGTAAGATATATTATGTAAGTTGTAGTGAGTAGGATATAGCATGTACGTTGTAGTGAGTAGTATATAGTTTTTAAGTTGTAGTGAGTAAGAAATATTATGTAAGTTGTAGTGAATAAGATATAGTATATAAGTTGTAGTGAGTAGGATACAGTATATAAGTTGTAGTTAGTAGGCAATAGTATGTAATTTGTGGTGAGTATGATATAGTATGTAAGTCGTAGTGAGGTTATAGTATATACGTTGTTGTGAGTAAGATATTATATGTAAGTTATAGTGAGTTAGATATAGTATGTAAATTACAGTGAGTAGGATATAGTATGTAAGTTGTAGTGTGTAGGATATAGAACTTAGTGAGTAGGATATAGTATGTACGTTGTAGTGAGTAGGATGTAATGTGTAATTTGTAGTGTGTAGGGCATAGCATGTAAGTTGTATTGAGTAGGATATTGAGCATAAGGTGTAGTGTGCAGGATATAATTAGTAGGTTGTAGTGAGTAGGATATAGCATGTAGGGTGTAGTGAGTAGGATATAGTATATACGTTTTAGTGAGTAGGATGTAATGTGTAATTTGTAGTCTGTAGGGCATAGCATATAAGTTGTATTGAGTAGGATATTGAGCATAAGGTGTAGTGTGTAGGATATAGCATGTAAGTTGCAGTGAGTAGGATATAGCATGTAAGTTGCAGAGTAGAATATAGTGCATAAAGTGTAGTGTTTAGGATAATATGTGTAAGTTGTAATCAGTAGGATATAGTATATAAACTGTAGTGGGTAGGATATAGTATGTAAGTTGTAGTGAGTAGGATATAGTGCATAAGGTGTAGTGTGTAGGATAGAATGTTTTAGGTGTAGTGTGTAGGATAGAATGTTTTAGGTGTAGTGTGTAGGATGTAGTATATAACTTGTAGTACGTAGGATATAGCATGTGACTTATCGTAATACGTACGATATAGCAAGTGTGTAGTTGTATGTAGCATGTAAAATGTAAATAGTACAGTGTATAAAATTGTGGATGTATTTTGTAAAATATAGTAAGTTCATTGAAATGAGTAGGATATGTGAAAGATGTAGTGAGTAGGATATAGTATGTTGTTTTTAGTGAGTAGATTATAGAACGTAAGATGGAGTGTGTCCCATGTAGAATAAGTTGTAGAGTGTATATAATATAATAATATATATATATATATATATATATATATATATATATATATATATATATATATATATATATATAGAATATAGTATGTAGATTGTAATTTGTAGGATAAAACATGTAAGTTGTAGTGAGTAGGATATAGTATGTTCGTTATAGTGAGTAGTATATAGTATATAGGTTGTAGTGAATAGGATATAGTATATAAACTGTAATGGGTAGGATATGGTATGTAAGTTGTAGTGTGTGGAATATAGCATGAAAGTTGTAGTGAGTGGGATACAATATATAAGTTGTAGTTAGTAAGATATAGTATGTAGGTTATAGTGAGTAAGATATAGTATTTAACTTGTAGTGAGTAGGTTATAGTATATACGTTGTAGTGAGTAGGGTATACTATGTAGGTTATAGTGAGTAAGATATAGTATTTAAGTTGTAGTGAGTAGCATATAGTATGTTAGTTGTAGTGAATAGGATATAGTATATAAAGTGTAATAGGTAGGATATGGTATGTAAGTTGTAGCGTGTGGGATATAGCATGAAAGTTGTAGTGAGTAGGATATATTATGTACGTTTTAGTGAGTAGTATATAGTATATAGGTTGTAGTGAATAGGATATAGTATATAAACTGTAATGGGTAGGAAATGTTATGTAAGTTGTAGTGTGTGGGATATAGCATGAATGTTGTAGTGAGTAGGATATATTATGTACGTTTTGGTAAGTAGTATATAGTATATAATATGTAGTGAGTAGTAATTGAATGTAAATGTGGTTAGTAGGATATATTATGTAAGTTGTAGTGAGTGGGATACAATATATAAGTTGTAGTTAGTAGGATATAGTATGTAGGTTATTGTGAGTAAGATATAGTATTTACGTTGTAGTGAGTAGGTTATATTATATACGTTGTAGTGAGTAGGATATACTATGTAGGTTATAGTGAGTAAGATATAGTATTTAAGTCGTAGTGTGTAGGATATACTATGTAGGTTACAGTGAGTAAGATATAGTATTTAAGTTGTAGTGATTAGGATATTCTATGTAGTATATAGTGAGTAAGATATAGTATTTAAGTTGTAGTGAGTAGGATATAGTATGAAAGTTGTAGTGTGTAGGATATGTGTAAGTTGTAGTGAGTAGAATATAATGCATATGATGTAGTGTGTAGTATATAGTATATAGGTTGTAGTGTGTAGGATATACTATGTAGGTTATAGTGAGTAAGATATAGTATTTAGGTTGTAGTGAATAGGATATACTATGTAGGTTATAGTGAGTAAGATATAGTATTTAAGTTGTAGTGAGTAGGATATAGTATATACGTTGTAGTGAGTAGGATATACTATGAAGGATATAGTGAGTAAAATATAGGTAATTAAGTTGTAGTGAGTAGGATATAGTATGTAAGTTGTAGTCAGTAGGATATAGTATGTAAGTTGTAGTGTGTAGGATATGTGTAGGTTGTAGTGAGTTGAATATAATGCATATGTAGTGTGTAGTATAATGTATATAAGTAGTAGTGTGTAGGATATAGCATGTAAGTTGTAGTAAGTAGGATTTAGTATATATGATGTAGTGAGTAGGATATAGTATGTAAATTGTAGTGAGTAGGATATTTTATGTAAGTTGTAGTGAGTAAGATATACGTTGAGGTTATAGTATATACGTTGTAGTGAGTAGCATATACTATGTCAGTTATAGTAAGTACGATATAGTGTTTAAGATGTAGTGAGTAGGATATAGTATGTAAGTTGTAGTGTGTAGGAAATGTGTAAGTTGTCGTGAGTAGAATATAATGCATATGATGTAGTGTGTAGTATATAGTATATAGGTTGTAGTATGCACGTTGTAGTGAGTAGGATATAGTATGTAAGTTGTAGTCTGTAGGAAATGTGTAAGTTGTAGTGAGTATAATATAATAGATATGTTGTAGTGTGTAGTATATGGTATATAAGTTGTAGTATGTACGTTGTAGTGTGTTGGATATAGTATGTAAGTTGTAATGAGTGGGATATAGTATATAAGTTGTACTGAGTAGGATACTGTATATAAGTTGTAGTTAGTAGGATATAGTATGTTATTTGTGGTGAGTATGATATAGTATGTAAGTCGTAGTGATTGGTTAGTATAAACGTTGTAGTGAGTAGGATATACTATGTACGTTATAGTGAGTAAGATATAGTATCTAATTTGTGTTGAGTATGATATAGTATGTAAGTCGTAGTGAGGTTATAGTATATACGTTGTAGTGAGTAGGATATACTATGTAAGTTAGAGTGAGTAAGATATAGTATTTAAGATGTAGTGAGTAGGATATAGTATGTAAGTTGTAGTGTGTAGGAAATGTGTAAGTTGTAGTGAGTAGAATATAATGCATATGATGTAGTGTGTAGTACATAGTATATAAGTTGTAGTATGTACGTTGTAGTGAGTAGGATATAGTATGTAAGTTGTAGTGTGTAGGATATAATATATAAATTGTAGTGACTAGGACATAGCATGTAAGTTATAGTGTGTAGGATATAGTATGTAAGTTGTAGTGTGTAGGATATAGCATGTATGTTGTAGTGAGTAGAATATAGTATGTAAATTGTAGTGAGTAGGATATTGTATGTAAGTTGTGGTGAGGAAGATATATTATGTAAGTTGTAGTGAGTAGGATATAATATATAAATTGTAGTGACTAGGACATAGCATGTAAGTTGTAGTGTGTAGGATATAGTATGTAAGTTGTAGTGTGTAGGATATAGTATGTAAGTTGTAGTGTGTATAATATAGCATGTAAGTTGTAGTGTGTAGGATATAGTATGTAAGTTGTAGTGTGTATAATATAGCATGTAAGTTGTAGTGTGTAGGATATAGTATGTAAGTTGTAGTGTGTAGGATATAGTATGTAAGTTGTAGTGTGTAGGATATAATATATAAATTGTAGTGACTAGGACATAGCATATAAGTTGTAGTGTGTAGGATATAGTATGTAAGTTGTAGTGTGTAGGATATAGCATGTATGTTGTAGTGAGTAGAATATAGTATGTAAATTGTAGTGAGTAGGATATAATATATAAATTGTAGTGACTAGGACATAGCATGTAAGTTGTAGTGTGTAGGATATAGTATGTAAGTTGTAGTGTGTAGGATATAGCATGTATGTTGTAGTGAGTAGAATATAGTATGTAAATTCGAGTGAGTAGGATATTGTATGTAAGTTGTGGTGAGGAAGATATATTATGTAAGTTGTAGTGAGTAGGATATAATATATAAATTGTAGTGACTAGGACATAGCATGTAAGTTGTAGTGTGTAGGATATAGTATGTAAGTTGTAGTGTGTAGGATATAGTATGTAAGTTGTAGTGTGTATAATATAGCATGTAAGTTGTAGTGTGTAGGATATAGTATGTAAGTTGTAGTGTGTAGGATATAGTATGTAAGTTGTAGTGTGTACGATATAGTATGTAAGTTGTAGTGTGTATAATATAGCATGTAAGTTGTAGTGTGTAGGATATAGTATGTAAGTTGTAGTGTGTAGGATATAGTATGTAAGTTGTAGTGTGTAGGATATAATATATAAATTGTAGTGACTAGGATATAGCATGTAAGTTGTAGTGTGTAGGATATAGTATGTAAGTTGTAGTGTGTAGGATATAGCATGTAAGTTGTAGTGTGTAGGATATAGCATGTATGTTGTAGTGAGTAGGATATAGTATGTAAATTGTAGTGAGTAGGATATTGTATGTAAGTTGTGGTGTGTAGGATATAATATATAAATTGTAGTGACTAGGACATAGCATGTAAGTTGTAGTGTGTAGGATATAGTATGTAAGTTGTAGTGTGTAGGATATAGTATGTAAGTTGTGGTGAGGAAGATATATTATGTAAGTTGTAGTGAGTAGGATATAATATATAAATTGTAGTGACTAGGACATAGCATGTAAGTTGTAGTGTGTAGGATATAGTATGTAAGTTGTAGTGTGTATGATATAGCATGTATGTTGTAGTGAGTAGAATATAGTATGTAAATTGTAGTGAGTAGGATATTGTATGTAAGTTGTGGTGAGGAAGATATATTATGTAAGTTGTAGTGAGTAGGATATAATATATAAATTGTAGTGACTAGGACATAGCATGTAAGTTGTAGTGTGTAGGATATAGTATGTAAGTTGTAGTGTGTAGGATATAGTATGTAAGTTGTAGTGTGTATAATATAGCATGTAAGTTGTAGTGTGTAGGATATAGTATGTAAGTTGTAGTGTGTAGGATATAGTATGTAGGTTGTAGTGTGTAGGATATAGTATGTAAGTTGTAGTGTGTATAATATAGCATGTAAGTTGTAGTGTGTATAATATAGCATGTAAGTTGTAGTGTGTAGGATATAGTATGTAAGTTGTAGTGTGTAGGATATAGTATGTAAGTTGTAGTGTGTAGGATATAATATATAAATTGTAGTGACTAGGATATAGCATGTAAGTTGTAGTGTGTAGGATATAGTATGTAAGTTGTAGTGTGTAGGATATAGCATGTAAGTTGTAGTGTGTAGGATATAGCATGTATGTTGTAGTGAGTAGGATATAGTATGTTAATTGTAGTGAGTAGGATATTGTATGTAAGTTGTGGTGTGTAGGATATAATATATAAATTCTAGTGACTAGGACATAGCATGTAAGTTGTAGTGTGTAGGATATAGTATGTAAGTTATAGTGTGTAGGATATAGTATGTAAGTTGTGGTGAGGAAGATATATTATGTAAGTTGTGGTGTGTAGGATATAATATATAAATTGTAGTGACTAGGACATAGCATGTAAGTTGTAGTGTGTAGGATATAGTATGTAAGTTGTAGTGTGTAGGATATAGTATGTAAGTTGTAGTGTGTAGGATATAGCATGTAAGTTGTATTGTGTAGGATATAGTATGTAAGTTGTAGTGTGTAGGATATAGCATGTATGTTGTAGTGAGTAGGATATAGTATGTAAATTGTAGTGAGTAGGATATTGTATGTAAGTTGTGGTGAGGAAGATATATTATGTAAGTTGTAGTGAGTAGGATATAGCATGTACGTTGTAGTGAGTAGGATATAGTTTTTAAGTTGTAGTGAGTAAGAAATATTATGTAAGTTGTAGTGAATAAGATATAGTATGTAAGTTGTAGTGAGTAGGATATAGTATGTAAATTGTAGTGAGTAGGATATAGCATGTAAGTTGTAGTGTGTAGGATATAGCATGTAAGTTGTAGTGAGTAGAATACAATATGTAAGTTGTAGTGAGTAGGATATAGTATATAAGTTGTAATGAGTAGGATACAGTATATAAGTTGTAGTTAGTAGGATATAGTATGTAATTTGTGGTGAGTATGATATAGTATGTAAGTCGTAGTGAGGTTATAGTATATACGTTGTTGTGAGTAAGATATAATGTGTAAGTTATAGTGAGTAAGATATAGTATGTAATTTGTGTTGAATATGATATAGTATGTAAGTCGTAGTGAGGTTATAGTATATACGTTGTAGTGAGTAGTTTATACTATGTACGTTATAGTGAGTAAGATATAGTATTTAAGATGTAGTGAGTAGGATATAGTATGTAAGTTGTAGTGTGTAGGAAATGTGTAAGTTGTTGTGAGTAGAATATAATGCATATGATGTAGTGTGTAGTATATAGTATATAAGTTGTAGTATGTACGTTGTAGTGAGTAGGATATAGTATGTAAATTGTAGTGAGTAGGATATAGTATGTAAATTGTAGTGAGTAGGATATAGCATGTAAGTTGTAGTGAGTGGGATATAATATGTAAGTTGTAGTGAGTAGAATAAAAGGAAAATGGATGAGGGTATTAAAAAAACACTAAAGAATGATGAGGAAACTTGTGATATATATGGGCTTGTCTCCGCACTCTCTCCTACCTGCATAAACTTGATTATGAAGACAGTCATGAAAAAATCTAGTTATAAAATCAATTTACAACACATAAATATTTAAAAATTGACCTAGCATTTTAAGTCTGTTTAGAAAATATGACAGTCATGAAAAACAAAAAAAAATATAAAATAGATAAATATAAAAAATTTGGTAATGCATAAATATTAAAATAATTAACGAAGCCTTTCCAATAATGATTTAAAACACCTAAATTATAGAAATTTATTACTATAAATTAGCATTCCAAAGCCTGGATAACGTGTGATGGAGATCATACCCAGACTTTTGAATACTTTCAAACACCCGTAAGAGGCACAGAGTGGAATACCCAAGCGCGTGTATTTTCTCTTCCGGCTGGGCGCTTATTTCGCTACATTAGAGTGGGATACCTACGCGCCGGTATTTTCTCTTCCCGTTGGACGCTTATTTCGCTACATTAGTGTGGAATACTCAAGCACTGGTAATTTCTCTTCCCGTTGGGCGCTTATTTCGCTACGTTAGAGTGGAATACCCACCCGCCGGTATTTTCTCTTCCCGTTGGGCGCTTATTTCGTAGGGCGCTTTTTTTCAAGACACCAAACGATCAATGTGCTATCTGCCTCCATGGATAATAAAACCTCCATGCTTCGATTTTTCATTGTCTAGTTATATCAAAAGCATACCCCTGATGTAGTGTGCTACCAGGAATCCTTAGAAATCTGTACATTTAACCAATAAAGTGGTGTTATATTCAAGGATGGATCTAAACTGCACAATGGCGTTGGGTGCGTGTTTATATGACGTACCTATATGTACTGATTGCCTTGTAGTATTTTTACAGCATAACTGTTTTCTATTTTTAAAGCACTAACCGACATTTATTCTAGTTTCTCACACTTACTTTTGTGTTCCGATTCCAAAAATGCTCTTCAGGATGTTTTCTCTATGAACATTTTGGTTGAAAAATTTTGTGTGCTGTATTTTAATAAATTTAATATTTGAATTTTTAAAAATAATTAATTTACATATTTATTTATTATAGTATAGAGTTTTCATGTTTGTTTGTGTTTGTAGTTTAATTATTGTTACCCTATTTATTTTCTACATTGAGTGTTATTTTTATTGTTATAGATGTATTGTTATGTTGTTTTGGTATTGATTGTTATGTTGTTTTGGTATTGATTGTTATGTTGTTTTATTATTTATTGTTATGTTCCTCTGTATTGTTATATATTTATTTGTATATTATTACTGTTATGTTTTGTAAATTTTGTTTTATATAAATTTTATTATATTAATTTTATTTTATCTATTTTGCTTTTGTTTTTGCTGTTGTTTGGCGATGATAACCACAATTGGTTTTTCGCCAGGAAAAAAATGTATTTGTAAAACAGAGTAGCTAATTGTCAAATAATTGTTACTATTTATAAAATTATACACGGCCCCGGACAAACCTTTTTCTTCACCCGTAGATTTCTGATTTTTTGAGGGGTTTCAGCCACGGGAAATCGATAGGCACTGGTTTCAACCTTGGAGAAATAGAGATTAGGGAAGGAACCCTAGTAGCCCCTAGAGTTCCAATGTTATCCTCATGGAATTCTATTTTCATATTTCGTTATACTAGTTCTTGAACAACAGGTGATGACCTTGACCAGCCCTTGACTCAACGGTGCTGTCCAATCTGAGGGCAGCACCGAACTCAACCTGATCCCGGGCCGTCTTGGCCGCGGATTGGGTAGTACGGTGCGTCAGTCTACGTCTGGCAGCGGTGGAGGACAACAGCTAATCTAAACGTGAAGTATTTCTACTGATTGATACATTCAGGTTGTTTTCATTTTTGTGCAACTTTTCACTTAATTAGCCTACCATAAATGTTTGTCTTATTCTAGCGAAGCTCGGTCTCCCGGTACTACTTACAACAAGGGAACTAATATCGTAATTGTTCAATTAATTGAATCTTAAGATTCATAATTAAACCTTAGATCGGACATTTCTACAATGGTTAATAGCTCTCAGAGACTGAATCAATCCGGTCGTAAGATTTTCTATCATGCGTTCCTGGTGTTCTATATGTAGGCCTACTTAATTATTTTGTAGCCAATAAAATTATGTCTACATAACAATGTTGAGTATATTACTTGCCGTAGCTGAAAAACTGCTTTACTTTCATGCTATTTTTTGTAGTCTTGTGTGTTTTTACTTAATGCATTCAACGTTCTTTGGTTGGCTATTTGGCGACCACGTCAAAATTAAAAAGTAAGTATAAGTGTAAATAGATAGTTAAGTTTTGCAGGTGTGTAGAAGGATTAGCCACGTGACGGAAATAAAAGATATTTCCTATCACTCAACAGGGGGAGGGGCAAATATCTGTTGCTGGGGTTTACCAGAAATTTGGTTAGTAAGGCTTCGAGATGTTGTCGCTAACGCATCCCGTTAGAAAAGTTGGAAGTTTGAGGTGTCCTTGCCTAGTCCTTTTATATTTAATATATGTCTAAATAAAGTTAATTTACAAGTGAAAAATATTGTATTTATTAGTAGGAAGTAACTAACCTTAGTTCCCAAAAATACAATTTTAAAATGAAAAATCTTACATTTCGTGCATAAAATGACAACTAAATGATGTAGTAACCAAGGTTATTTCAAATAATGCCTTAGTCATTGTTGCAATTATTTTTTACAAAAACTTTTATAAAAATTATTTTAATAGTATATTATAGTGTTATGCGAACTACTACTTATATGTACTAATAACGCTAAAGTAATAACATATATTCAAAGCGTGTTTAATGTTTTAACTTTCAAACATCTTGATTTGAGAGGTAAAACCATACAACCTCTCGGAAGAGAATATTTTCAGTAAACTTTAAGCCTTAGTAAACACACTGATAATAAAATAAAAGTATCCGCTTTTGTTGTATAGTTCTTTTACTTATTATGGTTTTAAATGTCTTAAGGGAAATGAAACTAAGACATTTATTTTGTTTATGTCTAATTTGACCTAAAGACAACCTGTAAATTATTTCAAAGAAACGATAATTCTATATATTTGTGTAAAGGACAATAGGCTATACCAAAACTCCTATTATTTTTAAATCACACAGATGAAGTCATAAAATATCGATTGATAATTTGTACTGAGTAAATCGAGTACTTAGTGCTATGAAGTTTTAAATCATATCCCTGCTGCAGATTGTCTTACAACGACTGGCTCTTTAAAGTATGTAATTGCTTACTGTTTTAGGAAAACTACTGCAGAAATCGTCCTTCCTGTCTCCATTTTAGCAAGAATATATAATAATTTATTTAAATTAGACCTTTGCTATTACATTTAAAATATATTTCACCTAAGTTAAAGTGGGAATGAGTTATGTTGATTCAACCGTATAAAAATTACTTGAGAGAATAATGCCCCTTTCTGCATTTTTATAAACTAATTGAAATTTCCATTTCTCCCTTTAACAACTGAAGGCAAACTACCACTTCTACTAAAGTGGAGAGAAATAGGCAAAGCGTTATTCAAAACCTCTATTCTTTTAACATTAACAATGGCTTTTACTCCTAGTTATAATTCGTGTTTACGTTGTAATGCGAAGAAAATATTCATTTAACCTTTGTATTTAACGTCCTTTCTTTACGATAAAACAGAATCTCTGTAAAAGTTTCAAAATACGTTCCTCGTGTAAGTATATCGATTGAAGAGTGGGCGGACTTGTCAAAGGAGTTTTCACGGGATTTCATCATATGAAATTATAAACGGTTGAAATAGGGGATTTACTTGGAAGTATAAACCCCTCCGACGATATCTCCAATTTAACAATGGCCACAGTAAATGCGTTCGTATACGCTCTGAAGTTCTTCCTCTGTGTTGTTTCAGCAGTTTAAAAGCTATGTGTGGCTGGTATCATCTTCTGAAGAGGTCAGCACCTGTAACTATAACTGTAGCTGGCCGGCGGTATAGCCCAGGGGGCGCGTGTTATAAAATACCTCAAATCTCGTAAACGAGACGTGATAGAAATGTGCTATAAAACCCATTTATTACACGCATTGTGCTCTACATAAAATAGTTCAGCGAAACTCCCGTATCTGCAAAGGGAATCGAGATATGTAGGTTTATCCTTAAAAGTACCAAATTTTATGTAAATTTTCAATATCTGATGACGATTATTTTTGAAATTATACTACTTTTAAATTGTATTATACTAATAATCAATACAATTTCATGATATTTCATCAGTCATCAAATATTTTTTATTTCAAAATATTCTGTACGAGGATTTCGAGGTAGTCCGGCACCACGGCGCCGGAGATGAACTATATCGAGAGATTAGAGGGGCCAGTAATAAGTAGCAATATATAAAAAGAAATAAAGGAAAATTTAATTGTATTGCTTAAGACCATGGACTACAGTAGTCACTAATAAGGATGGCAAAGGTTCATGGAGGTTTATTTGGAATCACATCTAATAAGGCATGTAGAAAGTAGTGTCTACCACCGCAAGGTAGACCTTACGACGGCTCTTTTACAGTATTGTGACATGACACTAGAGCCTTTATATTTGCAAACACATAAGGAAGGGAACAGTGCCTGGATTACCAAGGATAATACAAATGTTCAAACTTTAATCAGGTTTTTTATCGACCCATTTTCTTATTCTTGCTTGACGCTGCGTATTGTTGTGAATGCGACTGTACCTTCAAAGGAGACAATATTCTTTCAGGATATACATAAACACACACACACACACACACACACACACACACACACACACATATATATATATATATATATATATATATATATATATATATATATATATATATGTGTGTGTGTGTGTGTTTAGTGTGTATATATATTTGTGTGTGGGTGTATGTGTGTGTGTGTGTGTGTGTGTGTGTGTGTGTGTGTGTGTGTGTGTGTGTGTGTGTGTGTGTGTGTGTGTGTGTATGTGTGTGTGTGTTTAGTGTGTATATATATTTTTGTGTGTGAGTGTATGTGTGTGTGTGTGTGTGTGTGTGTGTGTGTGTGTGTGTGTGTGTGTGTGTGTGTGTGTGTGTGTGTGTGTGTGTGTGTGTGTGTGTGTGTATGTGTGTGTGTGTGTGGGTGTGTGTGTGTGTGTGTGTGTGTGTGTGTGTGTGTGTGTGTGTGTGTGTGTTCAGTGTGTATATATATGTTTGTGTGTGGGTGTGTGTGTGAGTGGGTGTGTGTGTGTATTTGTGTGTGTGTGTTTAGTGTGTATATATATGTTTGTGTGTGGGTGTGTGGGTGTGTGTGTGGGTGTGAATGGGAATAAATTTCCAGGAGTACGAATATGGGTAAAAAAATGCAATCTATAAATCAATAATAATAAATAACTTCTACTTACCGAGATATAAATAGAGTTATACGGCATTAATTTAATTACAAAACATACTTCCTTTGCGAATATATATATATATATGGTTATATATGGTTTTCGTATATTTTCAAATATTTACATATTTTTTTCAAATATTATTTTATGCATAAAATAAAATTGCTATTACTTAAAACCTTTTTTTAATTTATAATAGATAATACTTTATAATTATTTAACGTAATTTTTAAATATATATACTATGCCATATTTTTTCATTATACATAACATAATTCCAATTTCATGTTATTTAAAACTAAATATAGTAAACTATCTATAATCCGATCCTTCATCTATTCGGCCCCTCCAGTAATCTGCGTTTTCTTCGAGGACAGAAGATGTAAACGAAATCAATATGTAACCATAACTTGTATATTTTTCACTGCATATCGATGTCAGTGACTGAGTGGACTTCAAGCCAATCGGTTCTTGTTGTGTAGCTCATGTTATACAAACGATTTCGAGCCGTATGGTAAAGGAGTAGTTATGTATACTGGCTGCTATGTAAGTGTACGCAAACAATGTCGTTCCAGTGTAAACAGAAACATAATTTTTTCCGGTAAAAATAAGGTAACCTTTATTGTAAAGTACAGACCAGTGCATTAATTTCCATTTTATCCTTTCAAGTACAGTACAGGGCTATTTGCATGTGTTTTCTTTATTTTGAGGCCATACAAATATATTCAGTCCAATATACATTGGTTTTTAATGAGCCCTCCAGTAATCCGGCAGTATCCCAACCCTATATCTGCCGGATTAGTGAAAGTTTACTGTGTTCTTCTATTTGGTGTTTCCCTCTAGCCTAAATAAGATCAAGTCGTGCATTTATTTGCTGTTCCCACCTGATTTTGAATTTCTACCCTATCCCTTAACACGTGCATTAATTTTGAAACAGAGTTTATATAATACTCATGATATATAAACATAAAAGATTCCTTTTATTTCATATGATGAAACCCCGTGAAATACCTTTGAGTTTGATTGATACGTTCGCCCGTTCATCAATCGATATGTTTACACGAGGAATGTATTTTGAAACGTTTACAGAGATTTTGTTTTATCGTAAAGACAGGACGTTAAATACAAAGGTTAAATGAATATTTTCTTCGCATTACAACGTAAACACGAATTATAACTAGGAATAAAAGCCATTGTTAATGTTAAACGAAGAGAGGTTTTGAGTAACGCTTTGTCTATTTCTCTCCACTTTAGTACAAGTGATACTTTGCCTTCAGTTGTTAAAGACAGAAATCTAAATTTCTTTTACTTTATAAAAATGCAGTGTGTGGTATTATCTGTCATACGGTTGAATCAACATAACTCATTTTAATTTAACTTTGGTAAAATATATTAAAAATTTTATTAGTTTGTTTCCCGTCATATGCGTCTCTCTGTCCGAGTGGAATTTTGCAATCGAGTTTAAACTAACATCCCGATGCGCTAGAGACCTGTAGTTTTAAACATAGGTCAGAATTAGATTACAATGCAATATTCACTCGGTTTCTCGTCTCTATATTTGTTTAAACAAATCGTATTTGTCTGATGAGCTAACTTCCGAGTTAAAACAGTTGTTCTACAGTCGTTCACTCGCTTTTAGCTTGTTTAAACAAATTAGATTTACTTCAGGGGCTAGAGAATTTTACGTGGGTTTATATTCAATTAAATATTTGAAGTACGTTTATTTAAGTATAAATTAAAATATTTATCAACCGATGAAAAATAATAAATCATAAGACTTTAATCTAACGATATAAAATTATTACAGTAATATAACTTACGTGTTAAAACAGCTGTTCTTCAATAAAACCTGTAACGTAACATCAACCGTTGTATAAAAATATGTTACAAAATCAATTGAAATTTTAAATAAAATAATAAATTAAAAGAATTTTTTTTAATATACAACTTTCTAAAACTGGCTAAGAAGTATAAACTAACTTTTCATAACCGTTCTACAATTTTGAGGGAAAATTGATAGTGGCTATGGAAATACAGTAAACTCCCGATTATCCGTAGGCGGATTAACCGGTTTGCGGATTATCCGGGGTCTGCCATTGTTTTACAAATATCCAATTTTTATTCCAATCAGATTCATGTGTTTAAATTTCCAAACGGTGAATTACGACGTAAATACATGTAAGGCTTAATAGAAGTTAAGATGAAGGGAATAGATATGTAAATATGTACGTACTAATTTTTACATTGAAAGGGAAGCATCCCGACGCGGGCCAGCGAAATAAAAGGGGCGAGCAGACTACTGTATATAAGAGACAATGACAAAATGCTTGGACGCCCTAAAACCTAATGTGTATCATAAGATTGTAAACAAATGTCAGCTAATCTCTGCTATAAATAGTCTAGAACTTGACATACGCATTATCCATGTCTGCCATATACATTATCGATCTTTATGGCTTTGTGACACAAGTAGACACTGTGCGACAAAATGGTTCTCAAGAAACTTAGATCGCACATTAAAGCTAAATCAATGCTCACAAACAAAAGACGAAAGTGACAGATTTTTTTAAATTATGTGTAAAGGAAATTACATATGTACATACATACTTACTTTTGACATATCCTTATGTACGTATTGTAAATAGTTAGATATATAAATGTACATGTTATAATCCGTCAAATACATCGAAATTTTAAATTATTGTCTGTATTTATTTTGTCCTTTGAAGATTATTTGTAAATTGCATTAACCGGGGTCATTATTTGTGTAACTTATGGTATAATAATCGATTATCGATCGTTTTACGTATTCTTTGTTCATAGCGGATTATCCGGGGAATTCGTTATCCGGCATTGCCGGGCCACCCTATTCCACGGATAATCGGGAGTTTACTGTATTTGTAATACCAATTCATGGTAGTTAAGGAGGAGTAAAATGATTACATTACAGTCTATTTAAAATGGTATTTTTTTTTAAATTCCCAAAGAAAAATATAAACTAATCACATTTACATTAGTTTATGACCATCCGAACTTAAATTTTGTAAATTTGTAAAAGCTTACTGCGACAAAATGTTTTCGATCGCTCCTTGGCGATCTTCATCACTAGTCATATACTAATGTAATAGTGATTAATTAAGTTTAACCGAACGTAATGGACTACGAAATTCAAAAAATATATTTATAAAGTTTGAATGTTAGTCAAAAATTAAAACTATTTTAGATACTTGCCAAGCAATATTTTGGGATTTTAGTTTAGCTAAATAGTTTCCATCAAACGTGAAATAATAAAGCCACTCCAAGTACAATGCATTAAATGTTATAGAAAGGTCATAAAAATATAATTATGCCTAAATGTGTAAAATTTGTAAAGTTTATTAAATACTTAAATGATCCTAAAGTTAGTTTAAAAAGTGTTTGTGTGTGTGTGTGTGTGTGTGTGTGTGTATGTGTGTGTGTGTGTGTGTGTGTGTGTGTGTGTGTGTGTGTGTGTGTGTGTGTGTGTGTGTGTGTGTGTGTGTGTGTGTCTGTGTCTGTGTCTGTGTCTGTGTCTGTCTGTAACTTGCATGAGACGCATATTAGATAAATTCGATGATAAATTAGCTTCGATATGAAATAACAAACAATCTTGAAATATGTGAATGCATATCAACATGCAGAAGCTGTTGATGTATAGAACATTCTCATTATGTTACATGTTTTCAGAAGTGGTAGTGCACGAGAAATCTCTTGCGATCTCTCAAGGCCAAGTCCACGGTTATGTGGGGCGAACTATGCATATGTGAATAAAATTAAATTGTAGTATGACAGACTTTGAGGTGACATCTATAAAGTGTTGTTTAATAGGTTAGGATTCATGCCGGGGTTATATATTTTAGTGATAGTTTTCATAAATCTGTTTATTTTTAGATCGAATCATTTCGTCTTCATTTCACAACACTAGCATCAGTTTCTAGTTTTTTTAGTTTTTAATTTCAATTAAATTCTCTCTTAAGAACTAACAGATAGTCTTAAAATTTAATTATGTTTTAAACACGGCAAAATTAGGCGAATAGTTACGTTTTTATTTTAAAAGGCTGTGGATAGTGTATCTTATCCGCGAGGGAGTAATGTCGTAGAAAACTTTTTAAGGATTGTTTTAAAATCCTAGATGTTGTAATTTAAATAATTTTTTGCATATACATATTTTTTTACTACAAAAATCCATTTTTGACATAAAGACACGTTTATTACTTACCGTAACTAAAAAACTGTTTTCCTATGTTATTTGTTTACGTTTATCGTTTATCAGTTTTAATAAAACGAAACTAAGAAATAAAACTTACTTCGTGCACAAAAAAATTACTTAACTACTATAGTAACCAAGGTTATTCGAAAGAGTGCTTAAATCATTGTTGAAATTATTTGTTTAAAAAATGCTACATTGGCTGAATTGAGATAGGTATTTTGTTATATTGAATTACAAATTCTTTCGATGTCTTTTGCTAAGTAATCGTCCTTAGTACGGTAGGTGTGACCACGAAGCTCTCAAATGCAAAGGAGAGGTAAGATTTGAGTAAAAGCTAAACACCAGGAGAAGAATCCCATTTCTGCGTCTTGAAGGTGATTAGTGTTCAGGAGTCCGGAAGAAAGCAGTTTAAATTAGGATGGTAGACGAGAACACGTTAGTTCAGGACATTTGAACATAAGTCAGGAAAACAATTATCTTCCACTGAAGACCCCTCTAGTAAATAAAGGCCAGCATTGAATGTGAGCTAATAGAAAATAATTAATAAAAATGATAATGATAGTTAGATGCAGACATGATCTTTAGATGTGTTGCTCTGCTTCTGCAAAGAAAGAGACGAAATATGTATTGTACTACGTTTTCAGTTAGGCTAGTAGTCTGATGCTAGAGTAGAACGAGAGAAACCGTTAAACTTCACGCACTGTACTAATTAGTGAACCATATGAAGAATGGGAAATTACTAATCTGTAATACTTAGTGACCCATATGAAGAATGGCAAATTACCCAACTGTACTAATTAGTGGCCCATATGAAAAATGGGAAATTACTAATCTGTAATACTTAGTGAACCATATGAAGAATGGGAAGTTACCAATCTATACTAATTAGTGAACCGTGTGAAGAATGGGAAACTACCAAACTGTACTAATTAGTGATCCATATGAAGAATGGGAAATTACCAAACTGTACTAATTAGTGACCCATATGAAAAATGGGAAATTAGCAAACTGTACTAACTAGTGACCCATATGAAGAATGGGAAATTACCAATCTGTACTAATTAGTGACCCATATGAAGAATGGAAAATTACTAATCTGTACTAATTAGTGACCCTTATGAAGAATGGAAAATTACCAAACTGTTATAATTAATGATCCATATCAAGAATGGGAAATTACTAATCTGTACTATTTAGTGATCCATATGAAGAATGGGAAATTAATAATCTGTACTAATTAGTGGCCCATATGAATAATGGGAAATTACCAATCTGTACTAATTAGTGCCCCATACGAAGAATGAGAAATTACTATTCTGTACTAATTAGTGACCCATATGAAGAATGGGAAATTACCAATCTGTACTAATTAGTGACCCATATGAAGAATGGGAAATTACCAATCTGTACTAATTAGTGAACCATGTGAAGAATGGGAAATTACCAATCTGGACTAATTAGTGATCCATATGAAGAATGGGAGATTACCAATCTGTACTAATTAGTGACCCTTATGAAGAATGGGAATTTACCAAACTGTACTAATTAGTGATCCATATGAAGAATGGGAAATGACTAATCTGTACTAATTAGTGACCCATATGAAGAATGGGAAATTACCGATCTGTACTGATTAATGACCCATAGGAAGAATGGGAAATTACCAAACTGGGACTGCGACCAAATTAACACTGCTAAAATGCTTTTATGATAGTACAGTATTACAGGGGAAAGTAGAGTGATTCTTGGAAACGTAAGAAAGAAGAAAGTTTTGTGTGAATAAGGGACAAGAACATGTTAAATATTACGTGAAAAATTATGACTTTAGAAGTGAGATGTGAAACCTAGTGGAATTTTTACAAGAGTAGAGTGATTGTGTGATATAAAAAAATTTTATATTTTCCAAAATCCCAAATTACACAACTAATGAAATACAAACAATTATTTAATACTAATAATTAGTTTTAAATAAACAAGATGTCCTCATTTTTGTTGAAATTAATCTGTGGCCAAGATATTTTTTTATTTTTAAACAAGCAGACCCGGTGAACTTCGTACCGCCTAAACGTAAATGAATAGCATCTTAATATTAGCTGAACTTAATTTAGTTACATAATATCTGAACTTATTATAGTAGTCGATCGAGAAAAGTGTGACAGTAAATTTCTTGATTGCCTAAGCCTCAGGGGGCGGAGACCTGTGGATGAATCTACACCAAACTTCACATGAACCATTCTGGGAATATGTTAAACAATCTCTCCATTTTTCACTAACCTCTGTTCAGCTGTTTAGACGTGCACAAGACAAATACATAGACCTACATGCATCGATTTTTGAACCCTCCTAAGCCTCAGGGTTGGAGTCCTGTGGATGAATCTACACCAAATTTCACACGAACCATTCGAAATATATGTGAAACTATCTCTCCATTTTCATTAATTTCTATTCAGCTGTTTAGACGTCCATAAGATAAATACATACATAAGTCGGTTTTTGAACCATCCAAACCTCTTGGGCGGAGACCTGTGGATGAATCTACACCAAACTTCACATGAACCATTCTGGGAATATGTTAAACAATCTCTCCATTTTTTACTAACCTCTGTTCAGTTGTTTAGACGTTCATAAGATAAATACATACAGACGTACGTTTTTGAACCATTATGAACCTCTAGGGCGGAGTCCAGTGGGTTGATATCCACCAAACTTCACACAAACCATCCTGGAAATATGTGAAACAGTCTCTATATTTTACATTAATCTCTGTTCAGCTGTTTAGACGTCCATAAAATAAATACATACATTCATCTGTTTTTGAACAATCCTAATCCTCTGGGGCTGAGTTCTGTGGATGGATCTACGCTAAACTTCACACAAACCATCCTGGAAATATGTGAAACAGTCTCTATATTTTACATTAATCTCTGTTCAGCTGTTTAGACGTCCATAAAATAAATACATACATTCATCTGTTTTTGAACAATCCTAATCCTCTGGGGCTGAGTTCTGTGGATGGATCTACGCTAAACTTCACACAAATCTTTCTAGGAATATGTGAAACAGTCTCTATATTTTACATTAATCTCTGTTCAGCTGTTTAGACGTCCATAAAATAAATATATACATTCATCTGTTTTTGAACAATCCTAATCCTCTGGGGCTGAGTTCTGTGGATGGATCTACGCTAAACTTCACACAAATCTTTCTAGGAATATGTGAAACAGTCTCTATATTTTACATTAATCTCTGTTCAGCTGTTTAGACGTCCATAAAATAAATATATACATTCATCTGTTTTTGAACAATCCTAATCCTCTGAAGCGGAGTTCTATCGATGGATCTACGCTAAACTTCACACAAATCTTTCTAGGAATATCTTAAAAAATCTCTCCATTTTTCAATTACCTCTGTTCAGCGGTTTAGGCGTCCATAAGATACATAAATACACACATAACTACATTCATTGGTTTTTTTAACCATCCTAAGCCTCTAGGGCGGAGCCCTAAATCGACACTAAACTGCATACGAACCATCCTGGGAGTATTTTAAACAATCCCTTCAAATTTCATGAACTTCTGTTCAGCGGTTTAGACGGCAATAAGACACATACACACATACATACATACATCGGTTTTATGAACAATCCTAAGCCTCGGTAGCGGGGACCTGTGGGTGGATCTACACCCAACGCCACACCAATAATTCTGGAAATATTTTAAACAATCCCTCTAAATTTCAGTAACTTCTATTTAGTGGTTTAGGCATGCATAAGATACACTCATACATACTTACACTCATGCATCGGTTTTTAGAATCATCCTACGCCTCTGGGGGAGAGCCCTGTGGATGGATCTACACCCAACTTGACACGAATAATTCTGAAAATATTTTAAACAATCCCTCTAAATTTCAGTAACTTCTGTTTAGTGGTTTAGGCATGCATAAGATACATTCATACATACTTATACACATGCATCGGTTTTTAGAATCATCCTACGCCTCTGGGGCAGAGCCCTGTGGATGGATCTACACCCAACGTCACGCCATTAATTCTGGAAATATTTTAAACAATCCCTCTAAATTTCAGTAACTTCTGTTTAGGGGTTTAGGCATGCATAAGGTACATGCATACATACTTACCCACATGCATCAGTTTTTAGAACCATCCTACGCCTCTGAGGCAGAGCCCTGTGGATGGATCTGCACCAAACTTCATAGGAACTATCTTAGGTTATGATAAACAATTCCTCCAAATTTCATTAACTGCGATTGTGAGTTAGTAATGCGTTAGGTGCATTCATACATACATACATACAGATATAAATTCATTTTTATATAGAGATATAATTTGATTAAAAGTAACATTTTTCAAAACCCACAGACTTTAAATCCAATTTTGCCTTTGCTTATTAATGTTGCTATTATTAGCAATAACATATTACCGTAAGCTTTATGTAGTTTCAATGTCATGAATGATCCCACAAAACACGTTCTATAGACACAGAGAAACCCTAATTGTAAATTTTACGATAAGTTAAAATAGATTTAAAACCATTCCTACAAATAATATAAGGTAATTGCTATTAAAATTGTAGGAAAATATTCTTAAATTAACTATTATTTTCTGTACAAATCCGCCGAATCGGGGTAACAAGAGATATACATAAATGTCTTTATTTGCAAGTAAACACTTAAAATGTGCTTAGTTTAAACTAATTTTACTTGCTTACTTGCTGACGCGTTTCAAAACATTCGTTCCTTTTGCGAAGCTGACCCTCTATTGGCGGCATCGGTTAGGTGTAAATGCTCTAACGGGAATGGATTTATGACTGTGGAATGGGGTGGGTTGTTTGAATTGTGTGCCATATAATAGAAAATGCTGTTGGCTTCAAAGTGTGTGTGATCATTTAATACGTTTTCTTTACCTATTGCGTAGTGTTTGTAGATTTCATATTTTTCTAAGGTTGTTAGTTTTTTACTTTGTTTTAATGTGTGTAGAACATTTAAATTAGTGTGTATGTCGGTGTGTGTGTTTGGTGTTTTTTATGTGTTTTGCGTAGCTGGATTTAACGTTTGTTTGTTTTTTTTTGGAGGTAATGTGTTCTTCGAAGAGTGTATAGAATGACCTGCCGGTTTGGCCGATGTAATAGTTTGGACAATCGTTGCAAGTTATTTTGTAATACCTGAGAGTTTGTATTTGTCAGTTTCTTTTTGAAAAGTTTGTATTTGCTGTCTTAAAGTGTTTGTTATTTTGTAGGATATTTGGTAATGGAGTTTTTTGAATGTGGAGGCTATTTTGTGTGTTTTTGTTGTGGTAGGTGAGGGATATGTATTTGTTGTTTTATGTGTGTGGTTTGTCTGGGTGACCGTTTGATGGTGTTTATGTTTAATTTTCCTTAGTATGTTGTCTATGAGTGTATGTTGGTAGCCGTTGTGTTGAGTGATGTATTGTATGTTATTGTTTAGTTTATTTTTGTTTAATATTTCCAGTGTTTATACTCTTTTTCCTGTGCTTTAAGTTATACTAAAACACTTTAATAACTCACAAAAAACGGTTCGAATATTTGTGAAAGAGAATAGCTTAAAGACAATGGTTTTTATTTTTATAAAACGGGAATCTGGATGATATGAAAAACAAAGAAAGTGTAAGAGTAATTACATGAATGTTTTCTTTCATGTTGTGTCAAAAGAATATTGACTACAAGTATAAAGGGGCCCTTGGACTAAACCTAAAAATAACAAATTTCATTTTACTGTGATATTTTTCTATTAGGTCGTTTAAGAATGCGTGTCCTTTGGGACCACAGCAACCGACA
>JBAIZL010000007.1:21105514-21150514 GCA_036971475.1 Prosapia bicincta | reverse complement strand
ATGTTCAGAGCACTAATGAAGTATGTTCAGGGCAATAATGAAGTATGTTCAGAGCACTAATGAAGTATGTTCAGGGCACTAATGAAGTATGTTCAGAGCACTAATAAGGTAAGTTCTGAGCAATAATGAAGTATTTTCTGGGCGCTAATAAAGTATGTTCAGGGGACTAATGAAGTATGTTCAGAGCACTAATGAAGTATGTTCAGAGCACTAATGAAGTATGTTCAGGGCACTAATGAAGTATGTTCAGAGCACTAATGAAGTATGTTCAGGGCACTAATGAAGTATGTTCAGGGCACTAATGAAGTATGTTCAGGGCACTAATGAAGTATGTTCAAGGTACTAATGAAGTATGTTCAGAGCACTAATGAAGTATGTTCAGAGCACTAATGAAGTATGTTCAGGGCAATAATGAAGTATGTTCAGAGCACTAATGAAGTATGTTCAGGGCACTAATGAAGTATGTTCAGAGCACTAATAAAGTATGTTCAGGGCACTAATAAGGTAAGTTCTGAGCAATAATGAAGTATTTTCTGGGCGCTAATAAAGTATGTTCAGGGCACTAATAAGGTAAGTTCTGAGCAATAATGAAGTATTTTCTGAACGCTAATAAAGTATGTTCAGGGCACTAATAAGGTAAGTTCTGAGCAATAATGAAGTATTTTCTGGGCGCTAATAAAGTATGTTCAAGGTACTGATGAAGTATGTTCAGAGCACTAATGAAGTATGTTCAGGGCAATAATGAAGTATGTCCAGAACACTAATGAAGTATGTTCAGGGCACTAATGAAGTATGTTCAGGGCACTAATGAAGTATGTTCAGGGCACTAATGAAGTATGTTCAGGGCACTAGTGAAGTATGTTCAGGGCACTAATGAAGTATGTTCAGGGCACTAATGAAGTATGTTCAGGGCACTAATGAAGTATTTTCAGGGCAGTAATGAAGTATGCTCAGGGGACTTATAGAGAATGTTCAGGGCACTAATGAAGTATTCTCAGAGCACTAATGAAGTATGTTCAGAGCACTAATGAAGTATGTTCAGAGCACTAATGAAGTATGTTCAGGGCACTCATGAAGTATGTTCAGGGCACTAATGGAGTATGTTCAGGGGACTAATGAAGTATGTTCAGAGCACTAATGAAGTATGTTCAGAGCACTAATGAAGTATGTTCAGGGCACTAATGAAGTATGTTCAGAGCACTAATGAAGTATGTTCAGGGCACTAATGAAGTATGTTCAGGGCACTAATGAAGTATGTTCAGGGCACTAATGAAGTATGTTCAGGGTTCAAGTTTTTAAAATTTACTAGGAACTACTTTAAAACATATCGTCAGTCTTTTACAGTCTGTTTAATGAACCAGTTATTCGATTTTAAGTCCTGAATTTGTAACTAATTTTGTACGAATTTTAAATGTTTAGAATTCAATCATTCCTGCTACATGCAAAACATGATAAAATAAATGATTTTTCCCCACATTGAAGTACTGGTAATGGTGCCACAAATATTCCCATACATCTTAATCGCCATTTTTTACTCCAAGACAGTTCAACAAACTCCTTGAAATTCTATAATTTAAAATGTTTTGAAAATATCATAATTTTAGATTAGAATCTAAAACTTAATTATATTAACATGTTCTTACGGGTTATTGTTATATGGATCCTTTTTACTAAGCCATTTACTGGATAAATTCATGGCTTGCTGTACACTATTTTCAAGATTATTGAGACATGCGCAGATTCTATTAGTTTCTGATATTTCACACCTTCATATGTCTTAAGAACTTGTTCCATGTTGCCTACTTCTTTGAAAGTTGAACTCAGCAAAAATTGAACATATTCCTATAATCATAGTAGAAGTAATACATTTTCAACATTTATGATATTATAATCATACTTTTTATTATTTAATTATTTCTATTTTCTATATAAGGTTGTATACATTCTTTTACAACATAAATAATTATTCTACACCTTGCTACAGAATGTATTTAAGTTTTACAAAGGGCGTAACAGCTATTTGCATTTTACCATACTTCAATGATTGTATATATATAGCTTGTTGCCAGCTTCCAATGTCTTACAATGGAACTCGATGTGCTCAGTATGTCGTCACTGTCAGTGCCCAAGACTTTTTCTCCATCAAAACTCTGCCCATGCCTGTGTCAGAACCTCTCTCCTGCAGCCAAGCACCAGGTGATCCAGGGAATACTTTTGAAGATTGTATTTTACCAGATAGCTGTCTTTGATTGTACGGTCTATTCTTACCTTAGCAACAAAAGTAGCTGTCGCTCTAGTAATCTTTTGGTAAAGCAAAAAGTCTTCTAGCTTGGGTAGGATTTGGAAAAGATTCCAGTCTATGGTACAGAGAACTTCAGCTGCTATTTTACTTCAGTGAGAGAACTCACTGGGGTAGGAATATGAGTCACTTTTGATGCTTCTTTCGCTACTCTATCAGCTTTTGTGTTTCTTTCTACTCCACAGAGGGCAGGAATACACTGGAAGACAATCACCTGCCCAGCACCTCTTAGGTCCCTCTGTAGTTCTCTTTTTTTTGCCCTCGTACAGAAGAAGTATTTGTTTGGTTCAGAGTTCACAATGCTCTTTAACAGACTTTGAGTCCGTCTGCATTAAAATTTTAGTTGCCTCCAATTCTCTACAGTTCATGAGTTTATTGCTAATAGTTCAACCCACATACTGGATCTAGAGCTTGTAGGCACATATTAACTCTTCACAGTATACTCATTGAAATATCCTGCTCCTGACTTACTAATTTGTATATCTATAGAGTCATCGGTATAGATCTTTGTTAACCTTAGGTCTTAGCTGAGGTCTTAGGACCGCCCAAGATCAACCTCAAAGCTGCTGACTGAATTAACTGTGGTGCATTGATATGTTTAGCAGCAGAGGCTCCCCAACCTACGGACAGTATATGTCTTTGATCTAAACAATAGTTTGAAAACATTTTAAGAGTTTCTGTATCTGCTCCCCATTCAAGGACAGCCACAGCTTTCATTACAGTTAGTCTTTTCCCCCATTAGCCTCCAAGTTTCTCAACATGAGGTCTTTAACAAAGCTTTTTGTGGAAGTGGACTCCAAGAAGCTAGTCTCCATTCATTGTAATCTGGAATAACATTTTTTACTGTAAAATGAGGTGAGCAGTTGACATGAATGTTACGTCTTGTGAAAAATGCACATTATGTTTTTTAAATTGTCATCTCCAAAGACCATTTCTCAGAATATTTTTATAGTTTTTTCAATGTCATTTGCATTTGTATGTTCCATCTTCTGGGTTCATTTCTTACCTGAAGAGAGTGATGTTATTCAAATTCAATATTGATAGGGAGACTTGCGTACTTCTTGCGGCAGACGTCCAAAGTCATGTGACTCCGATGAAATTACTCAATGAAATTTGGCACACAGGAAATGTCCCAGAATAATGGAAGACAGCACTAATTAAAGCAAACCTAAAACCATCTAAAGTCAAGTCCCAAATGAAATCATATAATCCAATTGCTATTACACCATCTCTTGGCAAATTGCTCAAATACACGGTAAACGATCGTATGGCGTAGAGACTCAGGAAATACATCCTACTGGACCAATCCCAATATGGTTACAGAAAGCAGAGATGCACTAATGATGCCATAATGTACCTAACAAGCAAGATCTATGTTGGCTTTGAGAAAAAGGAATCAGCCATAGCTGTCCACCTGAACTTTGAAGATGCTTTTGACAGAACACCCCACACCACTATCTTGTTAAAATGCATGAAACTTGCCATAAAGGGAAACATGCTGATATCTAACAAATCCCTTGAGTGGTAAAAAATTTAAAACATCAGTCAATGGCCAGGAATCAACAAATGCTGAGATAGAAAACAAAACCCCTCAAGGAGCAGTTGTAAGTGCAACACTATTTAATATTTCAATATATGACATTGCGTCCAACCTACCTCCAGAAGTCAAGTGTGTCTCCTAGGCTCATGATGTAATGCTTTTTACCTCACCTAACGATCCAGACAAAGCTAACGAAGCAATGCACATAGCCCGGACCGAATCTCAAACTGGTGTAAAAAGTGGCCACTAAAACTCTCCACAGAAAAGTCAGAATGTGTAATATTTACAAGAAGGAATACTCTAGCTGACTACAAACCCAAACTAAAACTGAATAACATAAATCTTCAATATAACCATTGTCCTAAGCTGCTAGGAGTATTATTTAATAAAAAGCTGAGGTGGAAAAATCATATCGAAAAAACTGTTTAAGCTTGTAGCAAACGTCTCAATTCGATGAAAGTAGTGGTCAGCCGACAATCGGGCCCAGACACCATAAGCTTGAGAACATTTTATCTATCTTTAGTAAGGACAAATCTCAGCTACTGCAGTGAAGTGTGGTGAGCTGCTGCAGAAATGCAAGTAAAAAAAACGTCAAGTAATTTAATCAATGGCCTTAAGAATTTGCCTTGGCTGTCCCAAAACCCCTCCAGTGGAATTAGAACTATCAATAGAACCCATAGATCTACTACTAGAGGACCAAGCATGGAATATTGTTAGGGAGAGCATCAGATAAAGCATGTAGTGTTATATTGAACAACAATATACATATGGTAGCCCCTTGAACTATTCTATTTTCAATTTTTCTTAGAGTCGAGACAGTTTCGTTGAACATAGGTTGAATATGGTGATATATCAGAAAGTTTATGATTTACAGCAGCATTTCGATCTTGAGTCTAGTTTCATTCATTAAAGAAGTATTTTTCCTTTATACAGAAGAACTATTTTTTTGGTTCAAGCTTCACAATGCTGGATATGGTGATATATCAGAAAGTTTATGATTTACAGCAGCATTTCGATCTTGAGTCTAGTTTCATTCATTGAAGAAGTATTTCTCCTTCATACAGAAGAACTATTTGTTTGGTTCAAGCTTCACAATACTGAATATGGTGATATATCAGAAAGTTTATGGTTTACTGCAGCATTTTGCTCTTGAGTCTAGTTTCATTCATTAAAGAAGTATTTTTCCTTCATACAGAAGAGCTATTTGTTTGGTTCAAGCTTCACAATGCTGAATACGGTGATATATCAGAAAGTTTATGGTTTACTGCAGCATTTCGCTCTTGAGTCTAGTTTCATTCATTAAAGAAGTATTTTTCATTCATACAGAAGAACTATTTGTTTGGTTCAAGCTTCACAATGCTGAATATGGTGATACATCAGAAAGTTTATGGTTTACTGCAGCATTTCGCTCTTGAATCTAGTTTCATTCATTGAAGAAGTATTTTTCCTTCATACAGAAGAACTATTTGTTTGGTTCAAGCTTCACAATGCTGAATACGGTGATATATCAGAAAGTTTATGGTTTACTGCAGCATTTCGCTCTTGAGTCTAGTTTCATTCATTAAAGAAGTATTTTTCCTTCATACAGAAGAACTATTTGTTTGGTTCAAGCTTCACAATGATGAATATGGTGATACATCAGAAAGTTTATGGTTTACTGCAGCATTTCGCTCTTGAGTCTAGTTTCATTCATTGAAGAAGTACTTTTCATTCATACAGAAGAACTATTTGTTTGGTTCAAGCTTCACAATGATGAATATGGTGATACATCAGAAAGTTTATGGTTTACTGCAGCATTTCGCTCTTGAGTCTAGTTTCATTCATTGAAGAAGTACTTTTCATTCATACAGAAGAACTATTTGTTTGGTTCAAGCTTCACAATGCTGAATACGGTGATATATCAGAAAGTTTATGGTTTACTGCAGCATTTCGCTCTTGAGTCTAGTTTCATTCATTAAAGAAGTATTTTTCATTCATACAGAAGAACTATTTGTTTGGTTCAAGCTTCACAATGATGAATATGGTGATACATCAGAAAGTTTATGGTTTACTGCAGCATTTCGCTCTTGAGTCTAGTTTCATTCATTGAAGAAGTATTTTTCCTTCATACAGAAGAACTATTTGTTTGGTTCAAGCTTCACAATGCTGAATACGGTGATATATCAGAAAGTTTATGATTTACTGCAGCATTTCACTCTAGAGTCTAGTTTCATTCATTGAAGAAGTACTTTTCCTTCATACGGAAGAACTATTTGTTTGGTTCAAGCTTCACAATGATGAATATGGTGATATATCAGAAGGTTTATGATTTACAGCAGCATTTCGCTCTCGAGTCTAGTTTTATTCATTGAAGAAGTACTTTTCCTTCATACAGAAGAACTATTTGTTTGGTTCAAGCTTCACAATGCTGAATACGGTGATATATCAGAAAGTTTATGATTTACTGCAGCATTTCACTCTCGAGTCTAGTTTCATTCATTGAAGAAGTACTTTTCCTTCATACAGAAGAACTATTTGTTTGGTTCAAGCTTCACAATGATGAATATGGTGATATATCAGAAAGTTTATGATTTACTGCAGCATTTCACTCTAGTGTCTAGTTTCATTCATTGAAGAAGTATTTTTCCTTCATACAGAAGAACTATTTGTTTGGTTCAAGCTTCACAATGATGAATATGGTGATACATCAGAAAGTTTATGGTTTACTGCAGCATTTCGCTCTTGAGTCTAGTTTCATTCATTGAAGAAGTACTTTTCATTCATACAGACGAACTATTTGTTTGGTTCAAGCTTCACAATGATGAATATGGTGATACATCAGAAAGTTTATGGTTTACTGCAGCATTTCGCTCTTGAGTCTAGTTTCATTCATTGAAGAAGTACTTTTCATTCATACAGAAGAACTATTTGTTTGGTTCAAGCTTCACAATGCTGAATACGGTGATATATCAGAAAGTTTATGGTTTACTGCAGCATTTCGCTCTTGAGTCTAGTTTCATTCATTAAAGAAGTATTTTTCATTCATACAGAAGAACTATTTGTTTGGTTCAAGCTTCACAATGATGAATATGGTGATACATCAGAAAGTTTATGGTTTACTGCAGCATTTCGCTCTTGAGTCTAGTTTCATTCATTGAAGAAGTATTTTTCCTTCATACAGAAGAACTATTTGTTTGGTTCAAGCTTCACAATGCTGAATACGGTGATATATCAGAAAGTTTATGATTTACAGCAGCATTTCGCTCTCGAGTCTAGTTTTATTCATTGAAGAAGTACTTTTCCTTCATACAGAAGAACTATTTGTTTGGTTCAAGCTTCACAATGCTGAATACGGTGATATATCAGAAAGTTTATGATTTACTGCAGCATTTCACTCTCGAGTCTAGTTTCATTCATTGAAGAAGTACTTTTCCTTCATACAGAAGAACTATTTGTTTGGTTCAAGCTTCACAATGATGAATATGGTGATATATCAGAAAGTTTATGATTTACTGCAGCATTTCACTCTAGAGTCTAGTTTCATTCATTGAAGAAGTATTTTTCCTTCATACAGAAGAACTATTTGTTTGGTTCAAGCTTCACAATGCTGAATATGGTGATATATAAGAAAGTTTATGATTTACTGCAGCATTTCACTCTAGAGTCTAGTTTCATTCATTAAAGAAGTATTTTTCCTTCATACAGAAGAACTATTTGTTTGGTTCAAGCTTCACAATGATGAATATGGTGATATATCAGAAAGTTTATGATTTACTGCAGCATTTCACTCTAGAGTCTAGTTTCATTCATTAAAGAAGTATTTTTCCTTCATACAGAAGAACTATTTGTTTGGTTCAAGCTTCACAATGATGAATATGGTGATATATCAGAAAGTTTATGATTTACTGCAGCATTTCACTCTAGAGTCTAGTTTCATTCATTGAAGAAGTATTTTTCCTTCATACAGAAGAACTATTTGTTTGGTTCAAGCTTCACAATGCTGAATATGGTGATATATCAGAACGTTTATGGTTTACTGCAGCATTTCGATCTTGAGTCTAGTTTCATTCATTGAAGAAGTACTTTTCCTTCATACAGAAGAACTATTTGTTTGGTTCAAGCTTCACAATGCTGAATACGGTGATATATCAGAAAGTTTATGATTTACTGCAGCATTTCACTCTAGAGTCTAGTTTCATTCATTGAAGAAGTACTTTTCCTTCATACAGAAGAACTATTCGTTTGGTTCAAGCTTCACAATGCTAAATATGGTGATATATCTGAAAGTTTATGATTTACTGCAGCATTTCACTCTAGAGTCTAGTTTCATTCATTGAAGAAGTACTTTTCCTTCATACAGAAGAACTATTTGTTTGGTTCAAGCTTCACAATGATGAATATGGTGATATATCAGAAAGTTTATGATTTACTGCAGCATTTCACTCTAGAGTCTAGTTTTATTCATAGAAGAAGTACTTTTCCTTCATACAGAAGAACTATTTGTTTGGTTCAAGCTTCACAATGATGAATATGGTGATATATCACAAAGTTTATGGTTTACTGCAGCATTTCGATCTTGAGTCTAGTTTCATTCATTGAAGAAGTACTTTTCCTTCATACAGAAGAACTATTTGTTTGGTTCAAGCTTCACAATGCTGAATACGGTGATATATCAGAAAGTTTATGATTTACTGCAGCATTTCACTCTAGAGTCTAGTTTCATTCATTGAAGAAGTACTTTTCCTTCATACAGAAGAACTATTTGTTTGGTTCAAGCTTCACAATGATGAATATGGTGATATATCAGAAGGTTTATGATTTACAGCAGCATTTCGCTCTCGAGTCTAGTTTTATTCATTGAAGAAGTATTTTTCCTTCATACAGAAGAACTATTTGTTTGGTTCAAGCTTCACAATGATGAATATGGTGATATATCAGAAGGTTTATGATTTACTGCAGCATTTCGCTCTCGAGTCTTGTTTCATTCATTGAAGAAGTACTTTTCATTCATACAGAAGAACTATTTGTTTGGTTCAAGCTTCACAATGCTGAATATGGTGATATATCAGAAAGTTTATGGTTTACTGCAGCATTTCGCTCTTGAGTCTAGTTTCATTCATTAAAGAAGTATTTTTCATTCATACAGAAGAACTATTTATTTGGTTCAAGCTTCACAATGCTGAATATGGTGATATATCAGAAAGTTTATGGTTTACTGCAGCATTTCGCTCTCGAGTCTTGTTTCATTCATTGAAGAAGTACTTTTCATTCATACAGAAGAACTATTTGTTTGGTTCAAGCTTCACAATGCTGAATATGGTGATACATCAGAAAGTTTATGGTTTACTGCAGCATTTCGCTCTTGAATCTAGTTTCATTCATTGAAGAAGTATTTTTCCTTCATACAGAAGAACTATTTGTTTGGTTCAAGCTTCACAATGCTGAATACGGTGATATATCAGAAAGTTTATGGTTTACTGCAGCATTTCGCTCTTGAGTCTAGTTTCATTCATTAAAGAAGTATTTTTCCTTCATACAGAAGAACTATTTGTTTGGTTCAAGCTTCACAATGATGAATATGGTGATACATCAGAAAGTTTATGGTTTACTGCAGCATTTCGCTCTTGAGTCTAGTTTCATTCATTGAAGAAGTACTTTTCATTCATACAGAAGAACTATTTGTTTGGTTCAAGCTTCACAATGATGAATATGGTGATACATCAGAAAGTTTATGGTTTACTGCAGCATTTCGCTCTTGAGTCTAGTTTCATTCATTGAAGAAGTACTTTTCATTCATACAGAAGAACTATTTGTTTGGTTCAAGCTTCACAATGCTGAATACGGTGATATATCAGAAAGTTTATGGTTTACTGCAGCATTTCGCTCTTGAGTCTAGTTTCATTCATTAAAGAAGTATTTTTCATTCATACAGAAGAACTATTTGTTTGGTTCAAGCTTCACAATGATGAATATGGTGATACATCAGAAAGTTTATGATTTACTGCAGCATTTCACTCTAGAGTCTAGTTTCATTCATTGAAGAAGTACTTTTCCTTCATACGGAAGAACTATTTGTTTGGTTCAAGCTTCACAATGATGAATATGGTGATATATCAGAAGGTTTATGATTTACAGCAGCATTTCGCTCTCGAGTCTAGTTTTATTCATTGAAGAAGTACTTTTCCTTCATACAGAAGAACTATTTGTTTGGTTCAAGCTTCACAATGCTGAATACGGTGATATATCAGAAAGTTTATGATTTACTGCAGCATTTCACTCTCGAGTCTAGTTTCATTCATTGAAGAAGTACTTTTCCTTCATACAGAAGAACTATTTGTTTGGTTCAAGCTTCACAATGATGAATATGGTGATATATCAGAAAGTTTATGATTTACTGCAGCATTTCACTCTAGTGTCTAGTTTCATTCATTGAAGAAGTATTTTTCCTTCATACAGAAGAACTATTTGTTTGGTTCAAGCTTCACAATGATGAATATGGTGATACATCAGAAAGTTTATGGTTTACTGCAGCATTTCGCTCTTGAGTCTAGTTTCATTCATTGAAGAAGTACTTTTCATTCATACAGAAGAACTATTTGTTTGGTTCAAGCTTCACAATGATGAATATGGTGATACATCAGAAAGTTTATGGTTTACTGCAGCATTTCGCTCTTGAGTCTAGTTTCATTCATTGAAGAAGTACTTTTCATTCATACAGAAGAACTATTTGTTTGGTTCAAGCTTCACAATGCTGAATACGGTGATATATCAGAAAGTTTATGGTTTACTGCAGCATTTCGCTCTTGAGTCTAGTTTCATTCATTAAAGAAGTATTTTTCATTCATACAGAAGAACTATTTGTTTGGTTCAAGCTTCACAATGATGAATATGGTGATACATCAGAAAGTTTATGGTTTACTGCAGCATTTCGCTCTTGAGTCTAGTTTCATTCATTGAAGAAGTACTTTTCCTTCATACAGAAGAACTATTTGTTTGGTTCAAGCTTCACAATGCTGAATACGGTGATATATCAGAAAGTTTATGATTTACTGCAGCATTTCACTCTCGAGTCTAGTTTCATTCATTGAAGAAGTACTTTTCCTTCATACAGAAGAACTATTTGTTTGGTTCAAGCTTCACAATGATGAATATGGTGATATATCAGAAAGTTTATGATTTACTGCAGCATTTCACTCTAGAGTCTAGTTTCATTCATTGAAGAAGTATTTTTCCTTCATACAGAAGAACTATTTGTTTGGTTCAAGCTTCACAATGCTGAATATGGTGATATATAAGAAAGTTTATGATTTACTGCAGCATTTCACTCTAGAGTCTAGTTTCATTCATTAAAGAAGTATTTTTCCTTCATACAGAAGAACTATTTGTTTGGTTCAAGCTTCACAATGATGAATATGGTGATATATCAGAAAGTTTATGATTTACTGCAGCATTTCACTCTAGAGTCTAGTTTCATTCATTAAAGAAGTATTTTTCCTTCATACAGAAGAACTATTTGTTTGGTTCAAGCTTCACAATGATGAATATGGTGATATATCAGAAAGTTTATGATTTACTGCAGCATTTCACTCTAGAGTCTAGTTTCATTCATTGAAGAAGTATTTTTCCTTCATACAGAAGAACTATTTGTTTGGTTCAAGCTTCACAATGCTGAATATGGTGATATATCAGAAAGTTTATGGTTTACTGCAGCATTTCGATCTTGAGTCTAGTTTCATTCATTGAAGAAGTACTTTTCCTTCATACAGAAGAACTATTTGTTTGGTTCAAGCTTCACAATGCTGAATACGGTGATATATCAGAAAGTTTATGATTTACTGCAGCATTTCACTCTAGAGTCTAGTTTCATTCATTGAAGAAGTACTTTTCCTTCATACAGAAGAACTATTCGTTTGGTTCAAGCTTCACAATGCTAAATATGGTGATATATCTGAAAGTTTATGATTTACTGCAGCATTTCACTCTAGAGTCTAGTTTCATTCATTGAAGAAGTACTTTTCCTTCATACAGAAGAACTATTTGTTTGGTTCAAGCTTCACAATGATGAATATGGTGATATATCAGAAAGTTTATGATTTACTGCAGCATTTCACTCTAGAGTCTAGTTTTATTCATTGAAGAAGTACTTTTCCTTCATACAGAAGAACTATTTGTTTGGTTCAAGCTTCACAATGATGAATATGGTGATATATCACAAAGTTTATGGTTTACTGCAGCATTTCGATCTTGAGTCTAGTTTCATTCATTGAAGAAGTACTTTTCCTTCATACAGAAGAACTATTTGTTTGGTTCAAGCTTCACAATGCTGAATACGGTGATATATCAGAAAGTTTATGATTTACTGCAGCATTTCACTCTAGAGTCTAGTTTCATTCATTGAAGAAGTACTTTTCCTTCATACAGAAGAACTATTTGTTTGGTTCAAGCTTCACAATGATGAATATGGTGATATATCAGAAGGTTTATGATTTACAGCAGCATTTCGCTCTCGAGTCTAGTTTTATTCATTGAAGAAGTATTTTTCCTTCATACAGAAGAACTATTTGTTTGGTTCAAGCTTCACAATGATGAATATGGTGATATATCAGAAGGTTTATGATTTACTGCAGCATTTCGCTCTCGAGTCTTGTTTCATTCATTGAAGAAGTACTTTTCATTCATACAGAAGAACTATTTGTTTGGTTCAAGCTTCACAATGCTGAATATGGTGATATATCAGAAAGTTTATGGTTTACTGCAGCATTTCGCTCTTGAGTCTAGTTTCATTCATTAAAGAAGTATTTTTCATTCATACAGAAGAACTATTTGTTTGGTTCAAGCTTCACAATGCTGAATATGGTGATATATCAGAAAGTTTATGGTTTACTGCAGCATTTCGCTCTTGAGTCTAGTTTCATTCATTAAAGAAGTATTTTTCATTCATACAGAAGAACTATTTGTTTGGTTCAAGCTTCACAATGCTGAATATGGTGATATATCAGAAAGTTTATGGTTTACTGCAGCATTTCGATCTTGAGTCTAGTTTTATTCATTAAAGAAGTATTTTTTCCTTCATACAGAAGAACTATTTGTTTGGTTCAAGCTTCACAATGCTGAATATGGTGATATATCAGAAAGTTTATGGTTTACAGCAGCATTTCTCTCTTGAGTCTAGTTTCATTCATTAAAGAAGTATTTTTCCTTCATACAGAAGAACTATTTGTTTGGTTCAAGCTTCACAATGCTGAATACGGTGATATATCAGAAAGTTTATGGTTTACTGCAGCATTTTGCTCTTGAGTCTAGTTTCATTCATTGAAGAAGTATTTTTCCTTCATACAGAAGAACTATTTATTTGGTTCAAGCTTCACAATGTTCTCAAACAGACTCTGAGTCCGTTTTCATACAGATTTTGGTTGCCTCCAGTTCTCTATGGTTCATGAGTGCTGCGTTTATTGCTAACAGTTCTATCCACACACTGGATATAGAGCTTATAGGCACATAGTAACGCTTCACAATATCCTCATTGAAATATCCTACTCTTGACTAAGTGTTGTAAATCTATAGAGTCATTGGCATCGATCTTTGTATAGCCTTAGGTCTTAACTGAGGTTTTAGGACCGCCCAAGATCAATTTCAAAGCTGCTGACTGAATTAATTGTAGTACATTGATATGTGTAGCAGCAGAGGCTCCTCAACCTACGCACAACAATAGTCTTTGATCTAAATAATGGTTTTAAAACATTTTAAAAGTTTCTGTGTCTGCTCCCCATTCAAGGGTAGTCTCAGCTTTTATTTCATCTAGTCTTTTCCCCCATTAGTCTCCAAGTTTTTCAACTTGCGGTCTCCAACAAAGCTTTTAATGGAATTGGACTCCAAGAAGCTAGTCCATTCATTGTAATTCGGGACAACATTTTTTACTCTTAGATGAGGTGAGTAGTTTACATGAATGTTATGTCTTGTAAAAAATTCACATTCTGTTTTTGGAGTTGACATCTGCAATGACCATTTCTCAGACTATTTTCATAGTTTTTCCAATGCCATTTGCATTCATATGTTGTACCTTCTGAGTTCATTTCTAACTTGAAGAGAGTAATTTTTTTCGAATTCGATATTGTTAGGGAGACTTACTTACTTCTTGCAGCTGATGTCCAGAGTCATGTGACTCCGATGGTCCAATGTCCTTAATATGTTGCTGCAGCCAAGGTCCAAAACTGTTTATTAGTTAATATTGTTCTCAAGTTTTCTGGTCTCCCAGTGCAGACAGCAAAGCAGCTCTTGATGGAATTGGTGAGGAGCATCGCAAGAGGATATGGGAAATGAGATGAGTAGTTGACATGAACGTTATGGCTTGTAAAAAATGCACATTCTGGTCTTAGAGTTGACATCTGCAATGACCATTTGTCAGACTATTACGATAGTTTTTCCAATGTCATTTGCATTTGTGTGTTGCATCTTCTGGGATCGTGTCTAACCTGAAGGGAGTGATGTTTTTGGCAAATATTTGAATTCGATATTGTTAAGAAGAGCATCAGAGAAATTATGCAGTGCTATATTGAGCAACAATGGGCTTATGGTAGCTCCTTGAACTATCTTTGTTGTTCCCCTTCTCTATCTTCATTAGACAACACTTTTGCCACATAAAAAATATTTTTTGGAAACTAACCAAACTCTTGTGAAAACAATGATTTACCATTTCACTAAGTGTATTATCCATTGCAGCAACAGTTATTGTTAAGACAAAATATAAAACTATGTTATTGCATTAGGTACTATTAGAAGAAAAAGAAAAGCCAAGCTCACTTTGCTAGAGAGAGTTTAAACATGCAGTGGTCTCAATAACACTTTAAAAAATGTCTCCTTTTAAGAAAAGAAAAAGGTATTACAAATCAAGGTTCATACATTTACACCCCAATTTTTGTAATGCAGAACATTTTCATAGTAGGTGAAACTAAATAGTAGGTTAGTATTACTAATTAAATGTAGTAATATCAACAAATGAATTAAATGTACTCATTTTACCTTATGGAATGTGTCAATGACAGTTGAATCATTTGTATATTTGGATCTGATAAGGCCAAAGAAGGTAACACAGATAGTTGTTAAGTTATCTGACACTGTTTTCTTCCATTGTAGCTTATGCTATATTATTGTAAGTGGGTGCTGTTTGTTATTCCAGATAATTTTCTACAGCCAGACTTCTCTTTGCCCAAAACTAACTTGTCTGTTTTTATCATTCTAAATTAGATAAATATGTTTGACATTGTTACATGTACAATAATATTTTAAATATGCAAATATTAACTATATGCCAGTACATTTGGCATTAGTATTCTTAAAATTATATTTAAAATAACATTAGTGTACAGGATGTTATTCTAATACACAATGTTAAAAAAACTTTTTTTTCTTATATGAAAACAAATTGTGTGTATGATGGTTAATCTTGTGAAAAGGTAAATTATACATCAAGTTCACTAGTAACTTAATACTTAATTTACAAAATTTAGATTATTGCATCAATGAACAAAAATAGTAATTTCTGCATCAGGATTCACTACTATAATGTTAGAGTATAATGATGAAAGTAATGTTATTGTATTTGGTAATGTTAGGACACAAAATAATGGGATATGCATAAGGTGACAAGATTTCTGGATGATCAAAATGAGACAGTACCCTCAGGGAGCTGTTAGGGTATGAAATGAATCCCCAGCAAAGAGATGGGCCTGTGGAGATATCCCTGGATTCTTTTTCAAATTAAAGAGTAAAATAGTAAGCTTTAAATCCTTTTGGCTCATTTCAAAATGAACAGTCATGACTAATCATGTACATTTCCCCTTAAATATTTGTAATAAGGCTATAATATTTCAAAAATATGTAATAATAATAAAAGTAATAAATTAATAAAATTACCATATTTGCACAGTAAACATAAAATGTAATTTTATTAAGTTGAGATAGAGGATTTTTTCAATAAATAAAATTAAATAATTTTTTAATACATTGTTAAAAATAATAAAAGAAACACTGACAAATTATAAAAAGTAAGCAATTAGGTGATACAAAAATAAAATATGTTTCCTAGTTAACTGATGTATTTTTCTGAAGAATGCATTTTCCTTAAACTGTCTAGTCTTTGTTTCAATAATTGTAAAAACCTGTTACAATAAATAAATGCCAAAACTAATTTTACCAGTGCCATAAATTTAAAAGTCTAATTTTAAATTGAAATTTGTTCTCAGACCAAATATGATTTATAATGAAAACTCATTTCACTTAGGAATGTTTTCTGGTAAACACAGATAAAAATCAGCCATGGGTTTTATGTTGTTGATTGCTACATTTTGGTTTTGAAAATGTGAAAGTACTTCAACCCATTTGTGATCCAATGGTTTTTTTCTTCAGACCACTATGGTTTTCCTGGGCTACAAAATTTCTCCGATAATTAATCACTTAAACAATAGTTTATGACTATCCGAACTTTAAGTTTTGTAAATTTGTTAAAACTTACTGAGACAGAACGTTTTCGATTGCAATGTGGCAATCTTCATCAATGTCTTCTGCTTGGAGATGTCAAATCAAGTGGTGACGGTTTTAAAGGCAAGTTTTCGATAGTATCAAAGAGTATGTGTGATTTGTATTGTGTTTGTTCATTTAATATGTTTGTACTTTGTGTTTTTTTGTGTCTGTAAATTTCATATTGTTCTAGTGTGTTGAGATGTGGTCCCTTTTTGTTGATGTGTAGGATTTCTAGGTTATGGTAGATGTGTGTGTATTTGTGTCCTGTTTCGTTTATGTAATTGTAAAATGTTAAGTTAGTGTTCTGTTTGTGTTGCTTAAAGCTGCACCTGTTTATCCAATGAAGATTTTGTTACATTTGTCGCAGTTTAGTTTGTATACCCTGGTGCTTGTAGTTTGTTTTTGTTGTTGGTGTTGTGTTGTATTTTGTATTGTAACTTGATATTAGTTTAGTATGCTATTTTGTATCCTATTTTTTTTAAATTTGCTGGCTATTTTGTTTGTTGTTTTGTTTGTGTATGGTAATGTGATTCAAGATTTCCTACATCATTGAATGGGCTCCTTTAGTTGCAAACAGTTTTACTTTTTGATATTTTTTCCTATAGTAAAATAGGTAACATTTTTATGACAAAAAAAAAAGAAAATAATGTTTGTGATTCGAGCAGAAGAAATGTCCTGCAGAAAATAAATGTGACTAAATTATATCACTATCTATTGTTAAAATGTATGTGTTTCCAACAATGATACCATTATATAAGAGTCTAGAAATATATGCGATGTAATAATTGTTGTGCGTGATTATTGTGTAGCACCAGTGATGTTAATGTTCATTTTTTTTCCAAAACAGCCTGAAAAGTCTTGCTTGGATAGTACCACAATTTTTTGAAAAAAACCAAGTATTACATGAACAGCCATTGGGTTAGTTGAAGTTACAGGAGCTTAGTAGATATACATGTTGTGGATTAACCAGAGTGAGAACTAGAAAAAACCAATGAAAATATAATAAGAGAAGGTCATGCTATAAACATTGATAGTTGTAACTTTTTTTTATGATATTGAGTTTAAAATTACTTCTGGTGTTTACAGTGTATCTGGATAAATTTTGAAATTCACTGATGATTAAAATTTTGTCCAGATCACTTACACATTTCATTAAATGTAAATGTTTTATAGGGTGTCATGATATGAGTTAAACCCAAATTACTATGATGAAGAAAAATCACTTAGAATCCTAAGTCTATATCATCCATAACCTCTTGGAACAATTTGTTTTCAGTTTGGAATATTCATAATGTTTGAATGTATTCAAATGTATATATATATTCATAATGAAGAAGTTGAAATGTGTTTTTGTAAACATGAAGTATGAGACTTGGAGTTAGCGAATTATCATTTTTCTTAAACTCTTAGCCTTATTTGAAAGACATCTATAACAAGGCTAGATATCGACCTTTGTCTGAAATAAATTTCTTTTAATGAAATAAATTCAGTGTCTATTTGGAAAATTCAGTGATGAGTTGTCTTCAAATTAAAGGAATCAAAGGGATCAAATGTTAGGAAAAAATAAAATTAATGATTCAAGTTGAAAATTACTTTTTTACCAGAAAAAAAGCAAAATATTCTAATGGAGGAAAATAACATAAGTGAGAATATTGCATTAAGATAATGGTACACTCTAGAGTTACTACAGTAAATCTAACATACAAATTAAATTATAAGTAATTATTGCATAACTGAGTTAATACTTATGAACTTACTTGCTAACGCAATTTGAAACGGTTATTCAATTGACGAACCCAACCCCCTACACATTAAATAGCGGGTCGGCTTTGTCTATAAAATGATTGTTTTCAAATGCATCAGCAACTAAGTTCATAAGTATTCACTCCATTACACAATAATTACTTATAATTTAATCAATGAATTCAAATGATTACAACAAGCAACTATAATACAATTTAATATAGAATGGGGTGGTTAAATAGGTTAGAGTGTAATTTCTCTCATGTCTTGTAACAGCGGTGCACCAAGGATTTTGTCAAGGAGGGGGCCAGAGATACAATGGAGTTACCCATACAAAATATTGAACTTTTCCACTCTAAATCTCAGTTGCTTGTTGTAATCATCTTGAATTCTCTGATTAAACTATAATTAAAAGATACTTAACTAAGTGAATACATAAGGGCTTACTTTCTGACGTGTTTCAAAACAATCGTTCCTTTTATGAAGAATAAGCTTCTACTCCGCAAAGCAAGTAAGCCCTTACGTATCCACTTAGTTAAGTATCTTTTAATTATAGTCATGTTTTATGCATTTCCCGCACTTAACGACTCAAATTAAGACTAAATCTCTGTTATTTAGGTCATAGAATAGAATATTATTCAATACTGTTCTAAGAGTACCTTGGCACTTTTTTATTTTTATTCTTGTACCATTGGCATTCATTGAAGTTGTGTTATTGTTTTTTTTTTACTACTCACAAAATGATTAATAATCTAACATCTTCTAAATATTTGTAATGATGACAAATCAACCTTTAACAAATATAACTGTTTGAAGCAACTGTGGTGTAATGTTTATTTTTAAATAAATAAAACCTCTAAGCCTCAAATAACATTTATTTAAACCTTATGTACATTTCGATTGCCCAGCAATCATCTTCAGAGGTATTTAAAAAATACAACTAACTGTTAGAGTTAGTTGTATTTTTTAAATACCTCTGAAGATGATTGCTGGGCAATCGAAATGTACATAAGGTTTAAATAAATGTTATTTGTGGTTTAGAGGTTTTATTTATTTAAAAATTTAACAAATACATTGGATATTTATTGTTGGTTGATTTGGTTTTTTATAAGGTTCTCGAAATAATTCTGTAAATTATTTACACCATGTTTCCAAAACTGTTTATCTGCTCCTCTTGCCACGACATCTTTTTAAACTGATAGGCCTAATTAAACTTTGACAATCTTCAAAATTGTTAATTATATGTTATTTCTATTAGAAGAAATATACTACAGTCTGTTCACTAGAGGAAGTACTGATTCGAGGAATTCAATTTACAAAGTAGGCTAAATAATATTTTATACTGTGGTTTGTATTACCCTACACCTAAATTTCAGTGAAAACATATAATCTTTTTAATGACTTTTAATTTATTTATAAATGTTAATTTTTTTTTTGTAAGACTAAGGGTGGCCAGGCCCTCTTGGCCCATCCCTTCAGTGTGTCACTCTGTTGTAAGTACTAATATATGTGATTAAGTCAAATGGAAGTTAATTTGAAGGGTAAAAAGATAGAAATTGGGAAAGGGAAATTTAGAATCCCCCATAAATGCTACTTACATTTATATTAAGCATTAACAGTTCACTTTGACAGGTACTGACTTCATTACACATTAGATGTTAGAAGGCTATCCACTAAAGGTAGAGAATTTAAATTATCAAAAGGATTTTAAAACAATGGAGAACTTTTAATACAGCTATCTACTTTTCTAGGATTAACTACAACAATCATTTACTGTGTCCCACTTTTATAGAGTGACCTATGCGACATTGATACCTTTTAAAACTCTAGAGAGTTTTTAAATAGAAAAATATTCGATATTATCAGTTCCCACAGAAGTGTTTGGAAATTTGTGTGCTCTCTGTCTCTTAAATATCTATATCCATTCACTTTTACAATGGCTTCTCTGAACCATATAATCTAAACTAAGTCATATTGATTTAGCAATTTAATTTCCTGAAGAGATACCTTAGCAATAGTGAAGGTTTAGTAAATTTGTTTCCTTCAATAGATCAAGCTATCCTGTTAGACCTTTATACTTCAAAAATAGGATGAACTTTTTGTAGACCTTAAAATATTTGTATTAGGAAAGAGTCTATACTCATTAGTCTCTAAATCAACGACTTTCTTTAACGTGTTCCGTGTGTGTCTAAATTGGAGAATCTGCTTCAATGACGGGAACATATTTTTTTGAAAAATTACACTTTTGGTATCACTTGGAAAAAACTACTACTCGCTGATATTTTTCAGCAGATGCGTTTCGGACTAGGTCAATGCATTGTTCAGTGCTGTGAGTCACGGACAAGACTGTTGCTCAGGCGTGTTGTGTTAGTGTGAGTCTGTGGTGTATTGGTGTTCTGTAGTAAATTATTGTTTATAGAGTAGTTGTTAATTTTTGTTGATTCCATCTTCGCGTGAGCTACTAGTAATCACTAAACACTTTTAAAAGTTTTAAACTTGCCTATAATAGCACTTACTTTGCTTGTTGAGGACGGCCGTTTCGGGAGATGTGTCCCTTTGTCAACTCAGACTGTAACTCTGTTGAGATCATTTTTTTGTTTGTATAAATGTTTTATAGTGTTTTTGATGTAGAGTGTTTGAGCTTGGTGTGTGGTTTTTATAGCAGTTGGGTTGTTATTTTTGTTTTTAATTTGTATTTTGGCGTAATTGGGTGTGATTTTATGTTACAGTGATTCAGTTACGGTCTGAGTTGACAAAGGGACACATCTCCCGAAACGGCCGTCCTCAACAAGCAAAGTAAGTGCTACTATAGGCAAGTTTAAAACATTTAAAAGTGTTTAGTAGTTGTTAATTATGTGTTAAAATAAAGTATTTGATTGTGAGTATGTTTTGTCGTTTAGAATGTGTTGTAGATAGTTTTTTGTGGTGTTTATAGATCTCATAGTTTTCTGTTGTGTTTAGTTTGTTGCTTTTTTTATGTAGTGTAGGATTTTTAGATTAGTGTCTATATTGGAGTGATATTTTCTTGTAAAATTTGTATACCAATATGACCCTATGAACAAGAAAAAAGACTTTTTACAGTGAAAAGAAATAACTAATTCAGCAACATATGTTCAACTTGGGTCTTAAGGCTATACTGTTGCTGCAATAACAGACATTAGCGTAATGATACTTTTATTTTGCTAATAGTTGGACCACTGTTGACTGAAATCTGACTTTTATAGGCCATAAATAAATCTGTTGTCTTAACAATATTAATAAAAGTTAGCAGCTTTTTGTTAGAGGGTTCTGCTGCCTGCTTTCAAATTATTTGTTAGTTTCAAACTCCCAAGTTGTTAGAATTTCTCCCAAGGTATTTCTGCCTAAACAATTGAAAACTATTTCGGCGCCCTGATTACTTTCAAGCTCATGAGCACCTACCCTAAGATTGTTTAGCTGTAATGAATCTATTCTCTATTATAATAAAGAAAAAATGACTAATACATTCTTGTGTAAGAAGGGTAAGGGGACATAATATGAAGTAAGAGACAATTTCCTGGTATTATAAAAAGAAGAAAGTTGTAGCTAAACATGACCAATGTTGTCTCATAATTGTAGTTCTAATCTTGGAAAAGCATTTTATGTTTCTTTTTTTTAAGATGGTACTCATTTTCAAGATTGAAACTAATATGTAAGGAAAGATATATTATTTTATAATAATCTTATAAAATCGTTTGTACCTCCTGAAATCTAGTCAAAGATGTTTGTTCTGTCATTAATTCCTTACAGATTAACACTTATACCGAAACATCTTTTTTTATAACACTAACGGAAAGACCTGAACTCAGAGACCGCTATTTTACCCTTTGCGTTTATATTGAGAATTTAAGGTGCAATAACATACAGATATCTTTAGAAATGGTTTATTATGTCAATGGCATTGACTTTTCACAAAATAAAATACATTTATAACGAATATAAACTTATATATTGACGAAATAAACAAAAATATTGAATAATAAAAATCGCAAGTACACTCTTTAAAATATAAAAAAAGGATTTTTTAAATCTTAAAATGTAAAAAAAGATTACAAATACTATAATATATTCTAAAAGTTAAAACAAAAACTATGAAATCATATGATGTGTTTTTTCAACAAACATAATTGTAAATGGCATAACAAACAAATACAAACTTTTCTCTTAGCAAAGTAATTTCTCAAGTAATCTGTAAGAAAATATTGTCACATATAGAAATTGAATACATAAATACCTAAATTCTATTTGGTATTATGGAAAAATGCAATATTGTTAAAAATGAAAATGTAAAGTATTACCTTATTTACGAATCTTAGGTCGCGTTTAGGCCTTTTTTGTCTTTTGCACACTCAGTACACAGTCTTCTACTACATTCCATGCATATCGGCTTTTCACAGGCTATACACATGTATGCAGTTTTTCGTTGCCTTTGGTATGGACATGAACCACAAGGCTTTTTCCCATCTTGTCATTTGGTACTTCTAGCTGGAGCTGAGTTGTTCTCGTTGTGGCTGATCCTGATGTTCTTCCCGATGTTTTCTGCGCCGCTGTTTTTCCGATTGCTGAGTGTCGTTTTCTGCCAAAACTTGTTGTATATTAGACCTCAAACCTCTTGGAAGATTTAGAACTTCTGCCACTCTTTTTTGAAGATGGGGAACAATAAGCATGCGGCCCAAAAGTTTCACGTATTCGAATCTTGTCATCATCGGTGTACCTGAGAAACTCATATAAATTATAAATGAATTCACACATGCAATATTAATCATCCGATAGAATACGGCCAGGGGCCATCTTCTATTTCTTTTACTGCATGTGAAACAGCACACTTCATGTCCAACAAGTCGACCCCACATTTTGTCTTCTTGTAATAGCATATAATTTCAGGCTTCCATTTCTCTTTATTTGTCTCGGCCCTGTCATGCATTGTGGAAATCAGACACACAGCTCAATTCCTTTTCGGCACATAGCTAAGAATCGTAGTTTGCCCTCTAAATCCATACAGATTTGAAAAAACTGTCCTTGCTGGGTTTGCTAAGAATTTTTCCGGAATAAACTTCTTGTCTTTTCTTACCGTTCCAACATAGGTAAGTTTACATTTCAAAAGTTCATCACAAACCTCTAGAGAACTGAACCAGTTATATGCGGTAACGTTTCGATTTGAACCCCCAATAGGTTTACAAACGCAAGGGATACTCAGTTTCTTTTCTTCTTTAGACATTGAAACACTATCACTTCCCTTACCTGTGTACAAATATGCATTTAGCAAATATGAACTTTTTGCATCCGTCAAACATATTACTTTAACGCCATACTTCTTAGGTTTTTGTGGCATATACATTTTGAAACCACATCTGCATCTGAAGGGTATTAACATTTCATGTACTGTCTTTGCGGAAGAGACATAGTATACATCTTGATAGTTTGATATAAATTTATAAAAAACTTGTGAAGTCGGTGCAGCATTGTCATCTTTTCTTCTTTCCTCCCTTGTGTTGCAATCATCCAATCTCAGGCAAGACATAAGGATTTCATAACGCTTTTCAGACATTGCAGAAGAAAATATTGGGCGGCTGCAAGAGTCTTTAGTAAAAAGTGACTGAATCTTTTCATTATTAGATCGTAACACCGATGATAAAACAAACAGACCTATAAGAGCGTTAACCTCTTCAATGCAAGTATCCCTGTAATTTCTTTTGTTTGTTTTATCACTGAGCTGTGACTGTACTTTTTGGAGCTTTACATTAGTATTCTCTACTATAATCGACATAATTTCGCCTTCAAACAAAAGCTTCCATACATCTGTTTTTAAGGGGTTGTCACCTAATCCCCTTGCACGACCTCTTATTCCTGGTAAGCCAGTATGAATAATATTGTGTACTGGGGTTTTGACAAAATTTCTAGTAGACTTGCTTTCCCAAGCATCGGAAAGGCCATGTTCCGTTTTTTTCCTTCTTTCTATAAAAGACTCAGGCAAGTTGTCACGTCCAGTATCTATTTGCATGGACTTCCCGTAAAAGAAGGTCTTTATCATCATTCAAATTACCCGGATCACTATCACTACATTCCTATCCAGACAACACAAAATCGGGATCAGCGTCCGAGTCGTCTATTTCACTACTACTTGGATCGTCAATAACATCACATTCGTCTTCGTTTATCAGTCCACGAATTATGTCGCTAAAGTCGGGATCCTTTGCGCAAACATTCTGGCAAGCCATTTTAACACTTTAACTAGCAACAATAAATAGTAAAAGGATATATAATAAAGAATACATCAGCCGAAACTCCTGTCTCATATACACCTATATGCGGTAACCGAAACACCTGGTCCCTCAGACCACTACGCAAAATACGGTAACAGAAACACACGGTCTCACAGGCCGGTAGGATTTTGACAAACGACGGGTTAAGGTCAGAGGATCAAAGCTAACTAAACGAAAATTGACCATGAGAAAGGGAAGGGGTAGGAAGGCACATATTATGAAGGTCAGCACTGCCACTCACCCAGGGTAGCCACAATCACATAAATAAATTTCCCTTAGTGCCTGTGAGACCGGTGTTTCGATAAAGGTGTTAACCTAATAAAATAGTTTTTATTTGATAAGAGTCAAATATTATTATATATTAAATGTATAAGTAAAAATAAGTTCTAACCAAACTTTTTTTAAGATCAAGTAAATATTTCAATTATTTTAAAAATATATCTGTGCACTAGTAAAACGTCCTCAAATTTTATTTCCCAATCATTATGTTTAATACTATTAATTATGACATAAATTAACCTACATAATTTCTTGAAATATTGGATTTGTATTTCTTTTTATTAATTCTTTTTAATACACAATAAAAATTGTGTCAGTGAACTAAATCATTTTCTTGGGTTCATTTTTTTTAAATTTTATTACTATTAATAATTTTACAATTTTATATTCCATCTTCAACTTGAAGCTACTAGTTCATATGTAAACACTTGAAAATATATTAATATGTATCATTGCCTGTAGTGGTCTTAATTTTCAGTTTATTGAGGATGGCCATTTTGGAAGAAGAGTTACGGTATGAATATATTCCTACTGATTACTTTTACGGCTCTTATATCCAACTACACAACAGTTCTCATATCCTGATCAACATCTAAGTCATCTAACACAATTTTACCAAGAACTTTTTGTACTAAATATCTGTGGATGGTTATTTAAGTTTATAGACTACAACAAAATAGGCTAGTAACACAATGACATCAATGGCCATGTCCTAAATTACCATATCTAACAATGTAAGATAATACAGTAAAACCTCCAACCAGATGACAATGTTCGTATTTCACTAAAAGTCCATTACAAAAGTAATGATTATCCAAGTTTTTACATTGGACAGGAAAAACCCTCACCAAAAGATGCAAGAAATATATTAAAAACATTGAAGACATGATCTAAATCAAATTCCACCATACACATATAAGACACGCTCTACAAAAAACACCAGCATTGACACAAACTTAGAAATTCTACACTTCCCCAATAAACACAATAGAAAGTTTTGTAATATTCAAACACCACAAAAACCAAACGCAATATATACTTGACAATAATACACATAATAAAAAATACAATTAATCCTGTATTAAATAGTATATACTATTACACAATAACACAATACACTCAGAACATATTACAGAATATCAAAACACCACATACTTGAGTAGGCAGTTCTCTCTGTATCTTGCAATGCTCAAAAATGCAACTGAATCAAATCCATTGCTTTGATCAAGTGCAAAACACATTTGCTAAGAAGTATCATTCTGTAATGGTTTACCAGATTAAAATTAAGAAAAATTCTTTTTTTTTACTAAAAAAAGAGAATGTAGTGTCCATATTTAAGAGTGTCCATTGTTGAGAGAGATTAAATAAATAATTCACTAGCCATGTGACTGAGGATTGAAAAATTGCCCATAAGTTAGAGATACTTGTTAAATTTGTTGATTCCACCTCACGTGAGCTACTAGTTTCCACTAAAACACTTGTAAATATTTTACAAACTTGCCTATAGTAGCACTTCCTTTTATTTGTTGAGGACGGTCATTTCAGAAGATATCTCCCATTACCAATTTAGGTTAGGTTGTTAAGGCTAGGGTGGGATATTATGGTGGGGGTGTGGGTGTACTGTGAGCATTAGGAGTTATGATGTTGAAAAGTGTGTGTGATTTATAATGTAATTGGGTGTTGAGCCGATTACCAATGGTGTATATAATCCATTAGTATGTGCTATGTATCCATATGTTTGTGGATAAAACACAACAATGATTGACAAATTATACAACTGCCTAAAAATCAAACTCAATAACCCAAATACAATACACAACATGACATACCCATAAAATACTTAACAATACCATACAGATCATCCAAAACCCACAATCTAACCAATAGACTACGAAAATACAATTACAAAATAGCCTGCTCCACACACAACACTTTCAATAAACAATTTAAACCCAACAAAAAAATCAACAACATTTACAATTCCACTGGAGTTTACAAACTAACTTGCAGTTTGTGCCTCGGTTTTTACATAGACCAAACAGGAAGGTCTTTTTACACATTCTACCAAGAACATATAAACGCACTAACAAACAATAATTACCAATCAAACTTCGCCGAACATCTCAAGTCCACAAAACATGACTATAGAGACATAGCATCCAACCTACAAATTCTTCATAAACAACACAGAAATAACCAAAGTTACACAACCGAACAATACGAAATATACAAACATTTCAAACTACACCTTAAATACATACTCAAAACCCAATTACATTATAACTCACACACACTTTTCGACATCATAACTCCTACTGCTCACAAAGTACACCCACACCTCCACCATAATATCCCACCCCAGCCCTAACAACCTAACCTAGGAAAATCTTACAATCAGTTGCGGTCTGAGTTGACAATGGGACAAATATCCCGAAACGGCCATCCTCAACAATTAAAGGTAAATGCTACCATAGGCAAGTTTGTGAAATATTTACAAGTGTTTTAATAGATACTTGTTTAATGGAAGTGTCAATAAGGAGAGGTTTTATTGTTTTAACTTTTTTCTATTTTGTTTAATAGATGATTTTGTCTATCAGTTATTCTAAATGCTTGCATTGTTTTTAGAATCTGCATACTGCTACTTCCCTCATTTCCCTGACCCTCCATAAATTTGTAAACATAATTTATTATTTCTCCAAAACAGTAGAGTTTTATTGTTTTTACAGTCTAAGAAAATCATTATGAATAAGAAAATTATGTAGTATTAAAATTAATAAACATAATGAATGCAAATTGAAAATAAATATTTTAAACAAGTTTTTATTGAAAAGAAAAACACAATCTGAAAAGAATAAATTAATGCTATCACTGAACTTTTTTATAACAAAAAATAAAAGTGTGAGGTTCTTTGTAAAAATGCTTGGTTTTTGAATTAATTGATAAATCAATAAATATCTATTCCTCAACTGCAATAATAATAACTGGTTATTGTGTTAATAAAAAAAAATAATAATAATTTCAATGACATTTGGTTCTTTATGGAATTTTTGTGTTTATATTAATATTTGAAGATATGTCATTATATAAACTACAACTTAAATAAAATTTATATTGTTGGTATAACTTATAGAAAACATTTTTCATTACAACAAATGAACAGATATTAATCACTTTTAGATTAGTTTATGACTATCCGAACTTTAAATTTTGTAAATTTGTGAAACTTACTGAGCCAGAACGTTTTTAATCGCTCTGTGGTGATCTTCATCAGAAGAAAATGTTCTGACTCAGTAAGTTTCACTAATTTACAAAATTTAAAGTTCGGATAGTCATATACTAATGTAAAAGTGATTAATTAAGTTCCATCGAACGTAATGGACTACAAAATTCAAGATAACAGATATTGTAAATTAAAACCATATGTATAATATACATAACTTATTTGTTGCTAAAAATAAATTTTTAAATTTTAACTATGTGATATAAATTAAAACTTTCTTGTTATAGAAAGTGTGAAGCTGAGCACCTCCATGTGGTGTACCCAGGGTAACGCTAAACATTCAATAACTTGAAGTTGCTTAATGTATTCATCTTGAATCAAAATAACCTCCACATTCAAAAACCTCCATTACCAAATATCCTACATAACAACAAATACTTTAAGAAAGCACATACAACCTTTTCAAAAAGAAACTGACATATACAAACTCTCAGGTATTTACAAATTAACTTGTAACGATTGTCCCAAACTATTACATCGGCCAAACCGGCAGGTCATTCTATAAACGCTTCGAAGAACACATTACCCAAAAAAACAAACAAACCCTAAATCCAGCTACGCAAAACACCTAAAAAGCACCCAACACACACACACACTGACATACACACTAATTTAAATGTTCTACACACATTAAAACAAAGTAAAAAACTAACAACCTTAGAAACATATGAAATCTACAAACACTACGCAACAGATAAAGAAAACTTATTAAATGATCACACACACTTTGAAGCCAACAGTCTTTTCTATTATATGACACACAACTCAAACAAATTTCACAGTCATAAATCCATTCCTGTTAAAGCCTTTACACCTAACCGATGCCACCAGTAAGGGGCTAGCTTTGTAAAAGGAACAAATGTTTTGAATATTGTCAGCAAGTAAGCAATTACGTATTCACTTATTTAACTATTTTTAAAATTAATTCAATATCTTATTCTCTGTCAATACAAATGAAGGTTACTGTGCTATAAGCAATATGTGTTTTAACTGTATTATTTTTACAGTAAAATTTACTGTAGGTCACATGTGGAATTGTAATTAAATGCATGATTCTAGTGAAAAATATCAACTTAATTTTACCAGGATAAACATTTAAAGTCTTGTTTATGCAACCAAGTCTAAAAGTCCCAATACTTATGCTAATAGAAGATAAGTGTAAACATTTCATTACATAATGTAATATGGGGCTACTTCAAATGACCAAACTTCATCTAACCAAAATGTACACACGCAATTTACGCAATTGTCAACTAACCAAATACGTGACATTCAAATAATCGTAATGCACAGACTTCAACTAACAAAATTACACAGACTTTAACTATGCAAATACATGGAATTCAACTGAAAATAATGTTTCGGGTTATCGTTTTGCCGTTCCACAGGCGCTCAAAGCACAACTTGCAGTTAATAAATGGGAAGTAATATTTCTATAAATATCTAATCTTAGTAGTTATTATTACTACTTTAAAGTTATTTCTCAAAATGCTACGGTTCAACTTTATCGTTATTAAAGTAAATGTAATGCAGGAATATCATTTACTGATTAGACCATAGATCGTAAAGTATCTTATTATAATAGTAAATAGTCTACTTCAACATCTTTCTGAACATTAAATGTAATTACAAAATAATGGGAACTAGACAGTGATTATTTTTGCAAATAATTGTAGATTTAACAACATATTGAAACATAAATAATTACCATTTGTTGATTCCATCTTCGCATGAGCTACTAGTAATCACTTACAACTTTTTTTAAAAAAATGTTTTAACTTGCCTATAGTAGCACTTACTTTTTTTTTGTTGAGGACGGCCGTTTCGGGAGATGTGTCCCTTTGTCAACTCAGACCGTAACTCAATGAGTTACGGTCTGAGTTGACGAAGGGACACATCTCCCGAAACGGCCGTCCTCAACAAAAAAAAGTAAGTGCTACTATAGGCAAGTTAAAACATTTTTTTTAAAAAAGTTGTAAATAAATAATTAACTTAATAAAAACCTCATAGCTGACAAATGACAAGTCTAAAATAGCAATATCTTTCGACTTGGTTATAGCATAGCACATAACGCATCTTATTATGTTAGTAAATATTTAAATATAGTTTTGAATAAAAGTATAATTACAAAATGATAAGTAATATGATGAAATTGGGTTTTTTTCAAAAGTTTTTAAAAATGATTCTAGATGTAAACAGCATACTGAGACCTTAATATTAAAGTAAACTAGTCAAAGTAAAAGGAAAACTAGTCTTTCCTCAAGGAACTACAACTTACAATACATTGTTATAAAGAAGAAAACTTGTCACATTTGATTTAATAAAATCATAAAGTAATTGGAAACAACTAAAACTTTTACCAATACCGTACTTAATTTTTTTTTTAATCTGTATATATAAAAATGAATGTTTGTGTGTGTCTCTATGTTATAGACGCCTAAACCGCTAAACAGAAGTAGATGAAATTTAGAGGGTTTGTTTAACATTTTCTTAGAATGGTACCTGTGAAATTTAGTGTATATCCATCCACAGGGCTCCGCCCCTGAGGTTTAGGATGGTTTAAAAACCAATGTATATAAGTATGTGTGTGTGTGTATGTATGTATGTAACTTATGGACGCCTATGAAATGTAATATTATTTTTACTTCCAGTATCAACTAATTCTTTGTTTGGATTTCACTTCCCACTTTTAACTATTTTCAAGTCCTCACTTGTCAGTGAGTATGGAATTATATTGTTTGTAATAATGAAGCAAATGATTAATTATTTTATGTAACTGCATTTTAATATAATCACAAATAAGAGCTAACTGAATAATAAAAACTTACCAATTTTTCTGAAATAAATTACATTAATCACTTAAACAATAGTTTATGACTATCTGAACTTTCTAAAGATCGAATCGTCATAAACTATTGTTTAAGTGATTAATTAAGATTCGCTAAACGTAATGGACTACAAAATTCAAGAAATGAATTACACTTTTGGTATCCCTTACAAAAAAAAAAAACCACTACTTACTAATATTTTTCAGCAGACTCGTTTCACACTAGGTCAGTGCATTGTTCAATGCTGTGAGTTATTGTAATTCATCAGGTGACTCATGACAATTGAACAATGCACTAGCCTAGTATGAAACACATCTGCTGAAAATTATCAGTAACTAGTAGTTTTTGTTTTGGTAAGTGATACCAAAAGTGTAATTTATAAGAAAAAACCTCAAGATGTACAACACAAAAACTGCATGTTCCTGAAAGAGTTTGTTCATCTTGTCCAAGTATGGTGAAGTTGTAAGAAAAGGAGAAGCCAAAACAAGGTTGTATAACTTTTTAACACCATTGATAGATAAAATGTTTTTAATATTTCAGTTCAAAGGAGGATTCCTGTATATTGCACCTTACTTATGTTGTCAATATTTATTATTTTATTTTACAAAGTGGCAAAGGAAAGGTATCATCAAAAAGTAATAAAATTAAAGCATATAATTCAATTTTATGCTTTTAAATCAATTGAGACATTATTCACGAAGTAGTTACATTATTCCTTCAGTGTGCTGAAAAAATATGCAATACGAAAGCAAAATATTGCCCTTGGAATAAAAGCTCATCAACAAAATATTTGTGATTTCTTAAAATATTGTATTCTAAAATAATTTGTATGGATATCTTTCTAAACTCAATTTAATTGTGAGTTTAAAATAAATAGCTAAATAATGATTTTAGTTTAAAAATCTAAACATTCTGTTAAAACCGTTTCTGTTTCATGAATTCTTTCTATGGGTTTGCACTCTAAATTCAAATTTGATCACTTTTTAAAACACCAATTTTTCTCTTTGAAGCTGCTGAAACTTACAAATCATTTCACTTTAATTGTCATTACACTTCTATAAGAACCAAGAACATATTATTTTTCAAAGTATTACAGTGAAAATTTAGACCTGTAAAACCATTTTGTCACAGGCCATTTTTTGATATACCTAAAGGCGTTCTCAAAAAATATTTAATGACAGTGGCTTTCTAAAATAATTACATATAGAGTATTATTAAAATTTATTTTTTCTAGCTATTAAGAAATAATAGTAATTTAGCATAAAAAACTGATGAACAAGAACAGATTTTATGATAAAACTATAGAATTGAACAATGATAATAAAATTAAAACCGTTTAGGAGTTGAAATTTATAACTTACATTTGATATTAGTTAAGGCTAAACATCGACTAAAATGGAATACAATTTTTTATAGGCTCAAAATATAATTATTAGACACAAAGAGATAACATTTAAACAAAAAAATGGTGAATTGATAGAAATAGTTCACGATTTCCATTCTAATTTTTTTACTTTACTGAACATAAAATTCACTAATAGTGAGGAAATTCCAAAAAAAAGCAATAAGAGAAATATGTTTTTTGTAAATTATGAAGTATTTTTTGAAAATTAATTAAAATTTGTAATTTAACTAATATATTCCATAGTAACAATAAAACACATTTATATACTTATTACACTTTTGCTATTACTTGCGACCAGACTTTTTGTTAACTAAAGGTTGTTAAATTGTTAACATACACTTGGAGGAAACTTTTTTGTCTTACGACTTCTACAGTCTCCTGAAATGAAAAACTGTTCCCTCTAAGTGTAAGTTAACAATTTGACAACCTTTAGTTAACAAAAAGTCTGTTGCAAGTAATAGCAAAAGTGTAATAAGTAATTAACAACCAGCTCGTCAAGAACAGCAACAAGATTTCGACATTTATATACATTACACAATTTAATCAAATAAACCAAAAATTCTAAAATTTATCACTAGATGATACAAGAAGCGCAACAGATGTAATAAATAAAAAAGAATTAATAAAATTATTTCTAAAAATAATTATAAATAACTTTTTATTTGTTTATTCCATCTTCAAGCGAACTACTAGTTTTCACTAAAAACACTTGTAAATATTTTACAAGCTTGCCTATAGTAGCACTTACTTATATTGCAAGGAGTTAGTCTGAGTTGACAATGGGACACATCTCCCGAAACAGCCGCCCTCAACAAATATAAGAGACACCGATGAAGATCGGCACATAGCGATCAAAAACGTTCTGTCTCAGTAAGTTTTAACAAATTTACTAAATTTAAAGTTCGGATAGTCATAAACTATTGTTCAAGTGATTAACAAATATAAGTAAATTATAAAAAAAAAAGTACTTAACTAAGGGAATACGTAATGGTGTACTTGCTGACGCGTTTCAAAACATTTGTTCCTTTTACGAAGCTAATCCCCTACTGGCGGCATCGTGTTAGGTACAAAGGTTGTAACGGGTTGGGTTTATGACTGAGGAAGGGGTTGGTTATTTTGGTTGTGTGTCATGTACTGGAAAAGGCTGTTGGCTTCAAACTCTATTACATGACACACAACCAAAATAACTAACCCCTTCCACAGTCATAAACCCATTACAGCCTTTGTAAATAACACGATGCCCCCAGTAGAGGGTTAGCTTCATAAAAGGAACAAATGTTTTTAAACGCATCAGCAAGTAAGCCATTACGTATTTATTTAGATACTTTTTAATTATAGTTTAATCAGTGAATTCAAGATGATTACATCCTGCAACTGTTATAAGTAAATGCTATTATAGGCAAGTTTGTAAAATATTTACAAGTGTTTTTCGTATAAATAACTAAGGATAGATTGTACTACTAAACTTCAAAATAAAATTGAGAAAGAAATTTAAATGAATTCATATAAAATGTTAGAATGTAGAATGTTATTAATGATGTATGTTAAAATTCTAAACTGAATTTGAAAAGTTTCATTACAGAGCGTATTAGAGCTTTAGTTAGCTTTATAATCACCCCATCATAAATATAAAATTAACCCTAATATTAAAAGATAAATATAAAAGATAAAAATTAACTTTTATATGACAAGAACCGTATTGTTCATGGTTTCTCAGCATTAAACAATGCACCGACCTATTGTGAAACTCCTCTGCTGAAAAATATCTGTAAGTAGTTTTTTGCCAAATTCTTACCAAAAGTGTAATAAAAATTATATTAAAAAATCTTATAAAAATCATAAGATCTTATGTAAAAAATTTTAAACGTTTTTTCTAAATGTGTCTGTCACGCTTGATAAGTGTTTTGTTCATATATGTAAGTTGAGGTTTGTTGCCCAGTGGTATCAGTATGTAGGCCTATACATTCATAGCAAAAGCCTCAAGATGTACAGTCTATAAACTGCAAATTATTAAACCTATCTTTTTTAGAGATGATGGATTTATTGATATATAATATAAATAATTTACTGAACATGGGAGCTGAAAATATATAAAAAAATTCTTTGTTAGGTACTACTGGGAATTAAACAAGATAATCTTTTCTCTACCGAAGTGCTCTACCCTGACTGTCAGAGTAGATATATTTATGTTGGCACACTCCTACCATAAAGCTAAAATAAGTAACACACGTTAGTTTATTTTAATTTAGCGCAGAGAATTACTTATAGATTATTTTACTGTTTATAGAACATATCATTGTAGCATACAATTGTCGTATCGTTGGCTTTTACCCAATATACCACGGCCTTTTTTATATGTTCTATGCATATTCTGTGAGTATAATTTTTTTCTAAAATATTTAATATTTTCAGCATATTTTTAAGTAAAATAATGTTTTTTATGTGTCCCTAAAGGCAATGTTCTAGTTTATATTATAAAAATCAAGTGTCGTGAGGTTTCACATTAATTTTGTATTTGGTTATGTTTTTTGAAACATAATTGCGAACCTCCAAGTGTAAGTTAACAATTTAACAACTTTTAGTTAACAAAGAAGTCTGGTCGCAAGTAATAGCAAAAGTGTAATAAGTGATTAACAACCAGCTCGTCATGAACAGCAACAAGATTTCGTTTTTTGAAAATTAAAATTTTTAAGGCAAAAGTGAAAAAGATTTGTTCTATGTTAATGTATTGATATCAGCACCAGTATTGTTTGGGAATAACCTTCATCACAAAAGAGATAAATGCTCACTTAACGGCTGTAAATTTTACATATATTACTCTTTCAACTTCCATTATATTACTCAGAATTGAGAAATTTTATTACAACATATAAGATACCAATTTGTATAATATAATCTTTAATTGTCTTTTGTAAAATAATAAATTACAAAGTAATATATATTACATATGCTTAATACAAATAAATTTACAATTTTATCTTCTAATATAAATTGTTTTTCATGCTGGTATATAACTTTGTTATAAATTACTTATATGAATATAGTCCAATTTTTCACTGTTGGTCACTAAAAAAACTTGCAAAAACAGTATTCATACACATTGTATATTGTGTGTGTGTGTGTGTGCTATTAGTATTAGGATGGAGTTAAATAATTTTATCACAAGCAGTAGATAAATAATGAACTAATCCAGTCTGCAGTATATGATTTTATTCAAATACACAAATACAGTATACACATTCTAATCTAACAAGCAGAAATATATTATTAAAATAAATATAGTGATAAGGTTCAGTCAAATTTTTCAACTTGAAAGCTCCATTTTTAGATTCATTTTTAAAATTATGATTACATTTTATTAAATGAAAAAACTCTCCTATATTGATAAACTTTTGTTTGAAATAAAAAGAAGAAAGATCATTGTAATCAAGAAGCTTTTGGTAGTGACGTATTGCGTGGCTGGATTTGATGGATTGGTTGGTTGTGGTTGGATAACAATTTCACTTTTGGTTTGTAAGCCGGTTATTATGCTTACGTCAATATTTTTGTATCTGAGAATTTAGTGTAATTTGTATAGTTAAAAAGTAATTAAAGGTTTAAACAATAAAAATAATGTCGTTATTTTCTAACCCGTCAGGATGGAAAAGTTTAATTATATTTACTGTGTTGTTACTAGCCTGTATTGCAGCCTTTTCTTCTAGGCTCTTTGCTGTTATACGTTTTGAAAGTATAATTCATGAATTTGATCCATGGTAAGTTTATTCAACATCAATAATTTTTTCAATATTGATAAAAGTATTGGTTATGTAATAAAACCTGAAAATAAATCCATGAAAAAAGTAGGTCTAATTCTTTGTAAATAATATGACAGTCTAGTATATTAATAATAAATTATTAGTAATATCATTTGTTATTAATTACTAACTAAAGTTTTATTTAGCTTTCAACTAGAAAAAAAAGTCAGAAATGAGGTCCTTAAAGACCTAACCTATAATAAAAATGTCCAGTATAATACTCACTTATAGACAAATGAATACAGTATTTTAACTTTAGACTAATAGCACAAGGTTACTGTCCGAAGTAATGATGACCAACTTATTTCTATACAAATAGGCTACCGATATGATTAGAATGTGCTAGAATAATAATTTCCTATCTCAATGATAGTGTGTATGTGGATTCTGCTTAAAACACCGAGTAAGACATATTGTGAAATTGTGAACCAAGAATCAAATGTTATTTACTCTAAAGTACAGGAGTGCACTTTATGCATCTACTAGGTTAAAACTCTTTCACTCATTTCAAAATTATATAGTGAAAATTTAGACTTATTATTTATACAAGAATATTTTATTGCTATAATCATATAAGTGCAAGGCATCGTCAAATTAATAATGATTTAAAACCTAGTTTAAAATCAATCCAACAGGTAATAGTTCACTTGAGATACATAATCAACAATCTCCTTAATACTGTAACTAAATACATCAAGTAACATGCTTTATGTCAAACATAAAACTATGGACGAGAAGTTCTTTAAACTGCACATAATAAATTTATACAGCTTTTTACCAGTTTCTACAAATGACAGAATGATAATGAGTTGGCCTATTCTGAGATCATTACACTGTCTGGTCAAGTAATAATGGTCAGAAGTATTTGATGTTATTGAATTTAAATTATGTTTTATGTACAAAACTCTACTTTACTAATTGATATACACTGATCATCACTCAAAATTTGCTTGCCGAGCAATCATTACAGATTAAAAAAGATCCGTTCTAGTTCTTCAATATATCTAGTCCTTAAATCTTAGACATATTCTTTGGCGGCTGATACTTTCCAAAAGTACAACTCTCTGGACATAGGTTTGAGTGCATTAGTTATTCACTTAGTTCAAAGAGAATTACTTTGAATGATTTATAAGTATTATATCTAGTAGTAAGTAACCACAGTATTCGAATCAACAAATTTGAGTCCAGGCCATATAAAAATCGCCAAAACTGCTTTTAGCAAAGTAATATATTGCAATTAATTACTATTACAAATTAGTTACAGGAATCAAATTTTTAATAGTAATATTTTGGTTGTATTATTTATTGTTTATAAATCTTAGTTATATATAACATTTAGCCTTTTTAATCATTATTTATAGAATCTCTTCTGATTGAGTAGATGTGGCTTTATTTATCCTTTCAAGGAGTGTTTTAGAAATTATTTACATATTTTTTTCTTATCTCTATTTGTATAAGAGAATGTCAACTGCTTTAAGTTTGTCCTATAAGAACGAATTGCTGACTAATACAATGTAAGCTAAAGGCAGTTTAGGTGTCAGTTTATGCCAAGCCAAACATTTTATTTTTTTCAAACTTGAGTAGGATTTAAATGACAAGATTTGTAAATTCAAGATATCACTTTATACTTGTTTGCCAAAAATCAGACTTTTTGAGATATCTTTTATTATGCATGCTAAAGGTTAAATGTAGCTCACCATAAATAGGGCTTCAAATTTGAAAAAGTACAAACATAGCCTGAATGAACAAACACACCAAACTGTTTCCTCATAAAATAGAATATTAAATTACACTACTTGAAATACGTAGATGTTTTACATTCTAGCAACAAACTATCGGGTTAGAATGGAATTGGTTATTAATAAATAATACATTTGGCAATCCTCATGTTAAATACAGCAACAATGTTATGCAGTGGTGTACATTGTGTAACCTATTAAATTATAAAAAAACAATATACGTTGTTTACATATTTTACAGCCACTAGCATTTTCATTTTTAAATATATTAGTATATTCGGATAAAGCACAAAAATAAAGACATGTTTCATCTACATTGTTTATGCAGATAGAATACTCAGCCAAAATTTTTAGACATTTGTATTGTAATCAGTTTTCAGCTCCAACAATATCAGTATCTTCCTTTCCACATGTTTTCTTATGTACTATGTTTTTGTAATTTCGTCGGTTTTTGGGCGCATTAATAGGCCATTAACTCGAGCATCTTTTAAACCATAATTTCAAAGCTGACTCCACTTTAGGATCCTTCCCCGAACAATTTCCTTTGCTGTCAACATTTTCTTTACACTTTGATAATGTCAACATGGAGTCTTTGTTCTTCAAAATTTACATAAGAGAAGTTGCGAAATGCCGAGCATTTAAACAGTATTTCTTTGACACGTTTTTGGTAATACTGTATCGATTTAGATGTTAATTTTTTCTTTAAGACTTAACTCACGTCGTTTCTTTTGTGATTCAGACGTTTTGCTATACTTTGAAATTTGAAGAAAATAACCAAACTTCACAAAGCAATATTTTTCTATTTAGAAAAAAAAATCTTCCATAATTAAATTATGTAAAATCACTGTGAAATCATAAACGGTCCAACTACTGTACATTTTAAACTTACAAGACATATTTGAGGTAAAAAACATCACAATAGGTCCAGTAGTTGTTATGTGAATGAGTTATACACAGACAGACACCATTAGATTTTTATATAATAGTATAGATATAAGTTTATAATATTACAGATGCATAAAGTTATGTTCCTTTATGCTGAGTTCAATCTTGAAATTTTATAATAACCAGACCTACCTTATATAAGCAAATTGTAGATACATTTAAAATTGATTATTTTACTTTAGTATATAATGGTTCTACGTTTTTAAAGACACATTCAGTTTATACAGTTTTATTTCTATTGGTTAATTGATGTTTTGTTCTAAATATTAAACTTTAATTCAGTTATTAATGTTCTGTAATGTTTAAAATCCCTCTTTCCTATATTGTGATGTATTTATGGGTAAATTATAACAAAAAAAAATTTTTTTAATAGCATAAACTCCAATGTTAGTCAAGTATTACCATTACTTTTACATAATATAAAAGTGATTGATTAAGTTTTACCAAACTTAATGGACTACAAAATTCAATAGATTACTATTACATTAATGGTTATCTATATATTATAAAAAAATTTTTTTAAATATAAGCCTATATGTAATTATTTTATTGTAGGTTCAACTACAGAGCGACAGCGTATATGGTACGCAATGGCTTCTACAATTTTTTGAATTGGTTTGATGAGAGAGCATGGTACCCTCTTGGAAGAATTGTTGGGGGAACAGTTTATCCTGGACTAATGATAACATCAGGGACTATACATTATATATTACATGCTCTTAACATACCTGTCCATATTAGAGATATTTGTGTATTCTTGGCTCCATTTTTCAGGTAATATCAATTGATTATATCTTATCTTTGATAGATAATATTTTGTTTACCATCCTGTGTTTATTAAAAAGATTTAAATAATGAATATCTTACAACAAAATTTATTTAGAGCTCAAAATATTACTGTATGTCTTGTCTTGGTGAGTTTTCACTTGTACTTACTGGAGTATTAAAGGAGTATTTATCGGAAAAAGGTAAACAAAAAATAAATAGAAATACCTTTAGTTTTTCCATCTAAAACTATTTACAAATTTTATTTACTTATCTTAATTAATATATGACAGCACTAATATTGTTACAACAAAAATAATACCAGCATCCTATAAAATTTATGTTCCTTTTGTTACTCATTTCTGTAATATATTAGCAATGAGTATATTATGATTTCTTTTACTTCTTAATCCAAAAACTATTGTTTTCTAATTATGTTTTAATGAAACTCAATACTGAAAATTTCTTTACAAGTCATGTAATTCAAGACCAAAATCTTTTTACAAAGTATATAATTAATTTTAAAAAAAATAATTATTAATCCATTGCAGATAGAGTGATCCAGTGGGTGCAAATTAATTCTTGCTCAATTGAGTTGTATTTCGCTTCAAACATATTCTCACTTATAGAGTACTAAGCATATTTATTTTAAATAAGTCCAATTTCTTATTCATTACTCCATATCTTAGTTAGTTTGTTATATGTTAATTGATTACTATTTTTAACCATAATTAATAAAAACAAAGTAAAAGTTCTTACAGTTTGTAGTTTGTGGTACATTCTAGGCTCTCATTATTGTTCATTTTAGACGTACACGAAAATATACTGATTTTCTATGTTGGGCATAGTACAACATAACAAATATTAACCACTGATCGACACTGAGTAAAAGTTATACTGAGCAAGAAAGTCCACTTGACATAAAAACCGATGACCTATCTGCGTAGTCTAAAACGTCAGATAAAATGACAGCTTATGGGCTAACTCTTTTGCAGCTTATAAAAAGAAGATTATAAAGCTGAGAAGTTTATATTAAAAATGATGCGTAAAGAGGATATTAATGATAGTACGGAGGTATACCAAAGAGAAATGGTTAAAAGTTTCAAACATTTAAGTCAAGAAGATATATATAAGTATGAATCTATATGTACCAATAGTGAGATCACAGGTTAAAATTAATAAAATAGACTAAGCTCTTAGGCCAATATTTAATTACAGGGCACTAGCATGTAATTAAAAGTAATAGAAAACATTTAAAAGGAAAGGATCTTCTAAAATGTACTATGAACAATTCAACCGATGTGGTTAATCGAATACAAAAAGTAAACATTATCAATTATTGCAGGATTATTTCGTTTTATATTTATGCTCATAGATACAGATTAAAGAAACTATAAAAATTATAAATGATAAATTACAGGAACAAAGCATTTGAATAAAATAATTCAAGGATGAAATTTTTAAATCATTAAGGATCTCAAATCTATACCAATTCAAATTTAATAATGAATTATTTAAATTAAAAAATGGCCTAAGAAAGAGTAACCCCTTATTGGGACTTTTAAGTGAGTGTTTTATACAATAATTAAAAGAAAGATATATAGGAAAAATATTAGAGAAATTTGACTGTGGAGAGTACAAGAGACTTGCTATTAATAATGAAAGACTCAGAAGGAAATAAAGGAGATTTTATACTAACAGAAATTAACAATACGAGAATAGTTTTTAATAGAAGGAGATTTTGTAGAAGAGAAGGAGAAATTATTGTAGTTTAAATTTCCTAGATTTAAAATTAAAAATAATGAGGGTGTAATACAATTTGGAATTTACAGAAAAATTACAAAGTAATAAGAAAGGTATGTATAAAGATTTAAGGAAGAAGAAATTTAATAAAAATATCCTGAAAAATTTACATTTACAAAAAAACGGTGTATATATTTTAAAAAATTAAAGACATATAATACAGATGTTTGAATGACAACTAACAACACATTGAAGTATAATATGGAAAGAAAAGATAGGTTTATTAAAAACGTGGTTTTAAAAAATGCAATGTAATTGCAAATCAAAATATGTAGGACAAATTATATGAACATTTGGGTAATTATAATGACTACCGCTCTGATCGGCAAAATTTTTTTTCCTGATCAATTTAACCTTGCTGAACTCGAATCTGAAGTTTTTTTTACTGCAAACATTAAAAAAAAAATAATAGCAAAATAAAGATGTCAATGGAAATATTACATTCTGCTAATAAAGGAAGTTGGTTAAACATTTTAAAAAATCTTCAGAGCCATCTGCACTGGATCGGCATTGCTGATGATCCTACCAGCCCCCTCTGCCAAACGTGTGTAAAGGACGGCAACCACCTGCTCTCTTGCCCAGATCTATCCAGAACTCCTGAGGATTCCGCTCGACCCTACTGGGAGGCGTGGTGTCGAATGGCTGAAATGCCAAGAACAGGCGTAGGCTAAATAAAACGTTTTAGAAAATTGACGAATGTATACCAAAGTTAAAGAAAGAAAATATATTAAATGTACAAGTAAATTCACAATCAGAGGTTGTTTTCACAAGTATTTATAAAAGGGGAGTGTTAAATGACTGTAAGCGAGATGATGCGTAAACTATTAAGGAGCGAGTTCAGCACTGAGAACCAGTAATGAGGAAAAGGACATGAGTGGTAAGGAGGCAGTGCTAACATTATATAAGAAAGAAGACGTTTGAGAACAATACTGTTTGGAGTTTTGATAATGTAAGAGGGCCGTTCAAAGTTTTGATGATGAAGCTCATTGGAAAAAGGTCAACGAAGAACAATGATTTAATGTTATAAAGTTAGGAGAAGGCACTCAAATGTATACGAATATTTCTAATGGAAACAAAGATGATTATATTAAGAACATAATAATACCTTTAATATAATGGTACATGCACAAAATATTTTACTTTTTCGGTTTTAAATTGTATAAATTTGTTAAAAATATATTTTTAGTTACTTTCAACTCATTTCCTCAATTTTTGTCAAATTCTGTATGACTATATGGAATAGAGTCAAAAACGTTCTTTCAATTTATAACCATTCTTTTTATGTAGGATGATCTTGAGGTTTGGTTTTGTAAATTCAGTATCACTTCTACATAGATTGGAAAGCTATTCGGCAGTTGATCAGTTGCTGGAAATTAATTTGAAAAGTTGGATTTGAAGAAGTTCTATACTCCTCGAATATAAAAGGCGTTTTTACTAGAGAGAATATTGTTATCTAGACTTAAGATTCGACGTACTTAATACTATAGATTCTGCATGTATTAGACAGCAGTAAAATAACATGTTTGAGAGAAACAGAAGCAGAAACATTGAAATATAAAATACTTTCATTAAATCATCCATAACAAACATTCAACAATTAATGAAATTGGATTTCAATTCGGTTTATAACCCAAGTGCGTTTAGAGCATTTTTCATGGTGCTAGAAACAGTTTTTTTTTTGAAAATTTACAAGACTATATAAAATGGAAAAACATACAAGAGACATTTTTGTTTTACTTTATAAATAATCAATAATTAACATATAAATTATTACCGGTTCAAAATCATCTTCTTAAAAGTTAATTACACTTACCTTGCATTATCTGAGACATTTTCTGATGGTATAGTACAAAATGAAATTAGTCATATCATTGCTATACAATAACACATGACCATTAACAATGATTAAGTCACCTTACCACTGCCACTCCTTGCATAGTAGTATTCATCAACCTTATAAACAGAAATAACTGTTCAATTTCTGTGTGGTGATTCTTTGTAATCCAGCTTATATAAATTTTATGTATAAATTATTGTTTATTAGTAGTGTCTAATAATAAATCAACTATAGTATAATATTACTAATATTTGCATTACTAATCAATATTATTTTGATTGCCTGGTGTTTTATAAAAGGTGACGAATGGCTAATATTTCGTGTTCCTTATTAAATAATAAAATAAGTTTAAAACTTTTTGAAGTAAGAAGACCTAAACCTCCTGATTAGTAATACAAAATCTACATATCAGAGTATCTGTAGAGAGTCTAAATGTTTTTCAATTCATTCTATTTGTTCACACTCTCCTGATAATATATATATATATATATATATATATATCTTGTACAAATTTTCAACCTTTTTTAAAACTATTTTTAAAAATACTTAACTAAGTGAATACGTAGTTGCTTACTTGCTGACGCGTTTCAAAACATTTGTTCCTTTTACGAAGCTAACCCTCTACTGGTGGCATCGGTTAGGTGTAAAGGCTCTAACGCGAATGGATTTATGATTGTGGAATGGGTTGGGTTTTTTGGTTGTGTCTCATATAGTAGAAAAGGCTTTTGGCTTCAAAGTGTGTGTATTCCTGCCTTTACACCTAACCGATGCTGCCAGTAGATGGTTAGCTTCGTAAAAGGAATGAATGTTTTGAAACGCGTCAGCAAGTAATCAACTACGTATTCTTTTAGTTGAATATTTTTTTAAATTAGTTTAATCAGTGAGTTCAAGATGATTACATCAAGCAACTTCTTTAATAAAATACGTTTTTATTCATACAATCAAGTTCAAATACATTTCTTTTTACCTACAGTGAACGTCAATTGATGTTAATACAGTTTTTTTCAAATATTTATTAAATAATTAAATTATACAAATTTGGAAAATCTAGGTTGGATTCAAACTGAGAATCTTCATCTTCGAAGTCTAGCGTTTTTCAACTGAAACAACTTTCCCATAGCTAGAAATACACTTCTCAAAGATGCATATGAATTTTTTTTTTGCCACTCTCTGGTTGTTGTTGAAACCTCCATTGTATAATCTTAAACTGTAGCCATGGCTACCACACAATATAAATATTACTCTGGGATTAAAAATGAATGAAAAGAATAAAATAAACAAACTTAATTGATGGATCAAACTTTGATTTAGAAACGGACAATGCGAAAAGAAACTACAACGCAATCTAAGCGACAAAAAAAAGCATATAAATAGTAACATACAAACATTATAGTCCACACCATACATAGGAAAGAAAATGGAAAATTGCAAGGAAATTCGCTTAGTATTTTGCCACTTAATAATGTTATTCTGATGTATGTAAATAGATATTTATATTAATTAGAATTATAAAATAAAAAGAAACCGATAATAAATTTTTTTTTGTTAATTTAAGTAGGAATTGATTTTTAATCTTTTTTATATTGGTTGTTACTCAGTAGTATATAAATTCTTATTTGTAATATTTCGTTTATTGATTTAATTACCATTTTGTTACAGTGGTTTGACAGCAATTTCAACATACTTTTTGACAAAGGAATTATGGAGTGCCGGTGCTGGTTTATTTGCTGCTTGTTTCATAGCAATTGTTCCTGGGTACATAAGCCGTTCTGTTGCTGGAAGTTATGATAATGAAGGCATAGCCATCTTTGCTCTTCAGTTAACATACTTTCTATGGGTAAGATTACTTAGGATAATTCGGGACTGTTTTAACACTTTAGCTGCCATGTCGGGACAATTGGCCCATAGGCTGAACCGAATACGTCGGGCCACTAGGCTTGACATTTTTGTCTAGTAATGTTTTA
>JBAIZL010000007.1:21033014-21100514 GCA_036971475.1 Prosapia bicincta | reverse complement strand
TAATAAAAATTTTATATTATCTAACTAAATAAACTTTATTTAATGACTGTTAATAACTAAGTTTATTAACAAATAACAGATCAATTCATGATAAATACACTTTTATAAATACACTCTACATTTAGATTTTCCATCCGAAAATCTTTTTCAAAAACCAAAAGTTTATTAATCATAATATACAGTTTATAACATTGATAAACAATACTTTAAACATAATTAAAATCAAATATTTCATTATTCTTAATAAATATTAACATTTACAAGTCCAAATGCTAAATGATTTAAGAGTTGTAAATGTTAATATTTATTAAGAATAATGAATTATTTGATTTTAATTATGTTGAAAGTATTGTTTTTTAATGGTATAAATGGTAAATTATGGTTTGATAGTAGATTAATAAACTTTTATCTCTCGAAAATCAAAAGGTAGGGTGTATTTGTTAAAGCATGAATTGGTCTGTGATCTGTCATTAACCATAAACATTATGTATAGTATTATTAAGACATTTTATACATTGACATTATCTATAAAATTTACCTATCATAAAATTTTGGCATTTCTTCAAGCTGGGGCTTCATAGTTCAATAGAAGATAGTATGACACTCAAGCTCTGTCTGAATAGCAGAGCAGTTCCATTTTTCTACCAGCAATGGTAAAGATGTCCTAATTTGCTTTATGGGAAAATTTGTTTTCTGCTGAAGCCAAAACCCAAATCTGGAGACAGTGAGGCTAAGGAACCATCCCCTGAAAACATTTCCTAGTTTTTTTCTGCAGCAACTTGACTATATAAATCGTTATTGCGTACTTTTATCTTTTTTAATATATGTGTGTTCCTGGAAAAGAGAGAAATGAGCACTGAGGTTTGGATTAGATCAGCGCTTCTCAACCTTATTTTAGTTGTGGTACCCTTTACCAAATTATTTCATAAATTTTACATCTGGATTAGACACAATAATTATCTAGTCTAGACGCAATAATAAAAATCAAATTTGGGGTAACAAATAGGGACAAATTAAAATAGGTATTAATATGAGTACTATATTTAGTTATTACATTTTAGCATTATATTACAGTTTTAAAAGGAAATATGTTTAAGAACTAGAAGTTGTTTGAATTCACAAGTTTAAAAACCTGTGTATTAGTTTTGTTATTTATATAACAAAATGTATGAAAAAAATAGAAACACTTTAGGCCTAGTTACTTCTTCCACATTATTGGGATACCTGTCCTTGTTTTGCTGCATAGTTTTTTGAAGTTCGTCTCGAAAGAAGCCAAGTACAGTCTCATATCTTGGGCTGCATCCACCTTCTTTCACATTTGTTTTTGATAAAAGCATAGGATGAAAATGCTCTTTCCACCAGTACTGAAGCTGGAAAAGGCAATAAAAACCTTCAGTGCTATGTCAGACATATGTTCGTATTCACCGTTGTGGTCCAACCAAAAGTTTAAGAGGTTTTGTCTTGAAAGATGATTTCAGTGTACCGTCATTAGACATTTCAATCAGACTTTCTTTTTGTGAAATGTCTAACTGTGTTGATTGAAAATTCTATTTAGAAAAGGGGTTTTCAATATAGTGAATACCTTCATCAATCAAGATTTGTAAAATATCTCACAAATAATGTCATTATTGACGTCAATTTATGACGTAACGATATCGTAGTAACTTACTATATTGTGGATGTTTTTTCTTTAGTTACTAATTATTAAATCATTATACATATCGGTTATTACACTTTTTCATTCCACAAACTCCCTTGCTACCCATTACAAACTTCCAGGTACCCCATTTAGTACCCCAAGTTGAGAACCACTGAAATAGATCCTGGCAAGAAGATCAGTTGTTTAATTTTCCAGTAATCCAGCCTGTAAATAAATTAGGAAAACAGCTTGGATGTGTTCTAGTATTAGAAATAACCTTTAGAAGCCCCTCAGGGATTTCACAAATCACTATCTTAGTTGTTGATTTGGAATCCCATCTTTGTACTGCCTGAAAAAGTATTGAAAAAAGTAGTCAGTTTCAGTGTTCGTAGAAGGGTTGTAGGATTCATCCATATAAATATGAATCACACATTTGTTGGAAGTCACAGTCTCTAATGAAGGTTCATTGGTCCAGTGAGAAAGATTTTGTGCTGCTGGTTGGGTTTCAAAGGGCTATACTTTGAACTATCAAGTTTTGCAGTGGTGGTTTTGCTAGTTTAAAATTCACATATTATAAAAAATAAAATTTACAAACCTTTATGATTGAACATATTGAAAAATGTGAAGAACAGTGTCTACAGTAGTTTAATGTTAATGTGTGAAGAACTGTACGATTTTTGTTTGTATTTGCCTTATTAATTTTGACCCTTAAATTATCCCATTGCAGATTAAATGATTTGCTTTTCGAACGACCCAGGGGGTACGAATTAATTTTCACAGCAACTGAATTGTGTTGAATACAAACTGTAATAATTTTATAACTATTATAAATAATAGTATTGTAAAGTATTAACAGTTTTTAATTAATATTAATTAGGTAATTATTACCTAATAATAATTTATAATTCAAAAATTTAAAGTATAAATTTAATTGATTTTTTGAATTTAATAGTAAAATAAATAAATAAAATGTTACACATGATCTGATGCGTAGCGATTGTTTGTAGGTTCCCCCTTATAATCAAGCAACTAATTTTTCACTTTACAATTTTTAAAAACTGAAATTTTTACAAAAACATATATTCACTTATTTCATAATTTGTAATGGGTTAAGTCTTCTACATCACTCAATGTGTAGAAAATATTTACTGGCTTAGACTGAACTCCAGTAAATTGTTTCACATCTGCGTGTTCTAATTTAGTTGGGAGTTTAATCATCTGGTTGACTGTCTGGAATCATCGAAAAAGTGCAAGATAAGGTTTTAGAATTGAATTTATTGCAAAAAATGAGACTGTTATGGACCATAGCTTGTCACTAAACATCAACACCTTTTTTTTTTTTTGAAGACTAGGTCTTTATTTTAGTTTCAAAAGCCATTTTTCAAACAATGCGTGTCATCCAAGGTTTGTTATTGGCTTTGTAATTAATTAATAAAGTTTTAATTCATTAGTAGCATTTTGACTGTACTACTTTGATTAGCATTAAAAGTGATAATTTACTGCCATTTTTATTAACCCAAAGCAGAGCTGTCGCTTTCTCATTGCTGTTTTTCATCCTGTGTTTCCATTTTAATTCTTGTCTTGTCTATGTTAAAAATATTTGTTGACATTAATCTTCAATAACCTTTATCAGTGAATTATGTCACTTTTTCACTAAATCCCTACCAACTAACATGCTTTTACCAAAAACTTTTAGGAATGGAATTGTATTTATGCATTTAAAAACTTGCAAACCATTAGTATCATTAATCTGTACTAGCTTAAAATTCTTGAATCCACAACTTGTCTGAATTTTTTTTTTTATTAAAAGTGGATTTAAAGTTAATTTGAGTTGATAGACTATAGGCGTCATGTAAACTTACAAAGGATATCAACTTACACAGAGTTTTCAAAATTGACATTTAAATTAGACTCATGTTTAATTTAGCTTAGACTTTCAAAGACTCAAAAGATTTATCCATAAAGCTTCCTCCAGAAATTTACTTATAATTTACTTTAGGATGAGAATTACATGAATCAATATCTTTCTGCAGCAATTTTTAGGTAAAAAATTACAAATTACTTGCTGCCTGAAGGGACAAATGACAATGTATTCAATACAATAAGCTGAGGGAAATTAAGGATACCGTCCATGTAGGTCTTCCATTTGTTCAAAACAAATGGAGGAAGTGGTGGTTACACACCTTCGCTCTCTGGTCTAATACGTGGTTATCTTATGTGTCATGAGGATCCGCCATTGTGTCAGTTACGTGGTAATACCATCACAATCCGTCATATTTTGTTCAATTTTGGTGGTCTACAGCATATCCAGGGCACTTTTAATATACAAGGAGGTATTAAGGCCGTGTTGAGAGACGATGCGTCAACCATGCCATTGCATTCCTTCCCCGCCTAAAACATATTATTTAAAATTTTTATAAACATATAATTCACATATTTATTAATTATTGTATGTATCTATTCTTGTTTTTAGGTTTTTTTTTTAGTTGTCAACAACCAATTTTTATTTATTTACTTTCTACATTAAGTGTTAAACTTTATTGTTGTATTGTTTTCATTCTTATATACTTATTGCGCATATTTATTTTTATGTTTTAATATAATTTGTTTATTGTTGTTTGTTGCTTTATATTAATTTATATTTTGTGTTATTTTAAATTAATTTCTTGTTCTACTTGAAATGTTTTGCCTTAATCATTACCGCTGATTGGCGATGATAACCAACATTGGGTTTTTGCCAGGAAAAAAGTATAAATTACAAATTCCAGATAAAGACTCGCCTAAAATGTGCATGTAATTTACCATCAATGACCATTTACATTTACACGTAAATAAATTTTCAGGTCTACTAAAATTGTTTGAAAAGTTACCTGAAGTACAGTATTTATTTACCAATATCAAAACTGTTTCGTAGGACAATATTACATATTGTTTGAAGGAATCTGAAGAATCCATACATGAGTTTTAGGATAAAGTAAATTATATTTGGACCGGCTAAAAGAAGATCTTTCACTACATCATTTTAGAAATTAAGTGTAGACTTAATGTTATAAGATTAAGGAATACAAAATTTAATGTAAATTGTTATTTAACAAAATAAATAATTTGAATATTAAGATTTTTAACCATTACATTTCAAGTTATAAGGTATTTCTACAAAGTTTTATTATTTTAATATTTGTTTTTATCATGGAAAATGTACTAATTATTTTGTTTCCCTGTTTTAGGTCAAATCAGTAAAGACAGGTTCTATTTTTTGGGCCAGCCTTACAGCTCTGTCTTACTTTTACATGGTAAGTAAAAATAATAGTAAGACTAAGTTATGAACTGTTTCCTTGTATAAGGTTGAAAAAAGGTTTATAATGCTATTACATAAATTGTAAATAATGAAACATCATCTAGATTGGTAATGATTTGAGTTGTTATTTAAGGAGTTATGTAACAAGTTAAGATTAGTTATAGAACAGTTTTAACAATCTTTAAATAATATTGATGAAGTATTATTTATCAATCTATTGTACTTAAAGTTTAACAATTAAAAAGAGAATTGAAAACTAACCTGCTTGTACAATTTTTTGAGAATATTTGTTTGAAGTATAAATATGTCTTCTCATAAAGTAAATAATTAGTATTGTCTGTAATTAGATACTTTCTACAATCATTTTAAATTCATTGATCATTATACAGAATAGATAATTAATAACTTTTTTTATACAACACTCTCTGATAATAATTCTAAAATGTGCCCGAACTTGGATGTAAGTTATTTGTTATCTTTCATACAACAGCTGTTCCTTTAAGACAAACAGAATTATATACATTTAATTTTAATGAAGTGTGATAATTGACATCCTTAGCGTTACTCTCTTAGTCATGTATATTTTGTTTATTTATAAAACATAAACAAAAAGATATTTCTTAAAAATCTAATAGTACATTGATACTTTGTGAATACACCTCATACTTACAGTACCTTACTCATATATTTTTCTTTATTACAAAATATTAACAAAACGATGTTTCTTAAAAATCCAATAGTGCAGTTGATACTTACTGATCACACCTCATACTTAATTACAGTCCCGTACTCCTATATATTTTGTTTATTTATAAAACATAAACAAAAAGATACTTCTTAAAAATCTAATATTACATTGATACTTAGTGAATACACCTCATACTTACAGTACCTTACTCATATATTTTTCTTTATTACAAAATATTAACAAAACAATGTTTCTTAAAAATCCAATAGTGCAGTTGATACTTAGTGATCACACCTCATACTTAATTACAGTCCCGTACTCCTATATATTTTGTTTATTTATAAAACATAAACAAAAAGATATTTCTTAAAAATTTAATATTACATTGATGCTTAGTGAATACTCCTCATACTTACAGTACCTTACTCATATATTTTTCTTTATTACAAAATATTAACAAAACTATGTTTCTTAAAAATCCAATAGTGCAGTTGATACTTAGTGATCACACCTCATACTTAATTACAGTCCCGTACTCCTATATATTTTGTTTATTTATAAAACATAAACAAAAAGATATTTCTTAAAAATCTAATATTACATTGATACTTAGTGAATACACCTCATACTTACAGTACCTTACTCATATATTTTTCTTTATTACAAAATATTAACAAAACGATGTTTCTTAAAAATCCAATAGTGCAGTTGATACTTACTGATCACACCTCATACTTAATTACAGTCCCGTACTCCTATATATTTTGTTTATTTATAAAACATAAACAAAAAGATACTTCTTAAAAATCTAATATTACATTGATACTTAGTGAATACACCTCATACTTACAGTACCTTACTCATATATTTTTCTTTATTACAAAATATTAACAAAACGATGTTTCTTAAAAATCCAATAGTGCAGTTGATACTTACTGATCACACCTCATACTTAATTACAGTCCCGTACTCCTATATATTTTGTTTATTTATAAAACATAAACAAAAAGATACTTCTTAAAAATCTAATATTACATTGATACTTAGTGAATACACCTCATACTTACAGTACCTTACTCATATATTTTTCTTTATTACAAAATATTAACAAAACGATGTTTCTTAAAAATCCAATAGTGCAGGTGATACTTAGTGATCACACCTCATACTTAATTACAGTCCCGTACTCCTATATATTTTGTTTATTTATAAAACATAAACAAAAAGATATTTCTTAAAAATCTAATATTACATTGATACTTAGTGAATACACCTCATACTTACAGTACCTTACTCATATATTTTTCTTTATTACAAAATATTAACAAAACGATGTTTCTTAAAAATCCAATAGTGCAGTTGATACTTAGTGATCACACCTCATACTTAATTACAGTCCCGTACTCCTATATATTTTGTTTATTTATAAAACATAAACAAAAAGATATTTCTTAAAAATCTAATAGTACATTGATACTTAGTGAATACACCTCATACTTACAGTACCTTACTCATATATTTTTCTTTATTACAAAATATTAACAAAACGATGTTTCTTAAAAATCCAATAGTGCAGTTGATACTTAGTGATCACACCTCATACTTAATTACAGTCCCGTACTCCTATATATTTTGTTTATTTATAAAACATAAACAAAAAGATATTTCTTAAAAATCTAATATTACATTGATACTTAGTGAATACACCTCATACTTACAGTACCTTACTCATATATTTTTCTTTATTACAAAATATTAACAAAACGATGTTTCTTAAAAATCCAATAGTGCAGTTGATACTTACTGATCACACCTCATACTTAATTACAGTCCCGTACTCCTATATATTTTGTTTATTTATAAAACATAAACAAAAAGATACTTCTTAAAAATCTAATATTACATTGATACTTAGTGAATACACCTCATACTTACAGTACCTTACTCATATATTTTTCTTTATTACAAAATATTAACAAAACGATGTTTCTTAAAAATCCAATAGTGCAGGTGATACTTACTGATCACACCTCATACTTAATTACAGTCCCGTACTCCTATATATTTTGTTTATTTATAAAACATAAACAAAAAGATATTTCTTAAAAATCTAATATTACACTGATACTTAGTGAATACACCTCATACTTACAGTACCTTACTCATATATTTTTCTTTATTACAAAATATTAACAAAACGATGTTTCTTAAAAATCCAATAGTGCAGTTGATGCTTAGGGATCACACCTCATACTTACCTATTATGTAACTATATATTGAACATAGTTTATATTAATAACAAAAGAACATGATTATGTTTAGAAAAACAGCAAAAAAAATCTATATTTAAAATTTGAATTTATGTTATAGGTATCTGCATGGGGTGGCTATGTATTTATAATCAACTTAATCCCTCTTCATGTGTTCGTTCTTCTAGTCATGGGCCGATACTCTAACAGAGTATTTACAAGTTACACAACGTTTTACATCCTTGGTTTATTAATGTCAATGCAGATACCATTTGTTGGTTTCCAACCTATTCGCACTAGTGAACACATGGCTGCTTCAGGTTTGTTTCTATTACATTTATTTTACATTGTTAGAAAGTGCAACTGAAGATTGTAATTACTTGAGATAAAACGCTAAGAATTTTGTCATCAGAACACTAAATGAAATACTACACCAGAGAAACTAACACGGTAACATGCTACCAATTAAGTATACTCCAATGGATGTTGGAAAAGCAGAAATGTTTGGGAGGGCACAAAATAATTATAATTTCTTAAACACATTACGGACAATGAACGATTTCATATATTTATTGAACCTTTATTTGGTTTAAGATGGTCGATAGTTATTTGTTGGTCGAGGGGGGGCAGAGCTTACACACAGAGAACGATTGGGGGGCAGAGCTTATATATAGTGACCGCAGAGAATCACTCTAGTTTGTAACTTTTTGTTTGATAGATTGTAACTTTGTAATAAGACCCTCTGGTGATGATGACATGGTATGGGTTTAAGGGTTTAATCCCTTATAAAGGTTTAATCTTATAATGGTTTAATCTTAAGGGTTTAATCTTAAGTAACTTGTTTTATTTGTTATTTTTATGGTATTGGGGTTCTTTCAAATTTTTCATTGTAATATATTGTACCACTGTACTCTTGATATTGTGTATTATCATGGCTTCTCGGTCAACTGAGCAAAACATTTTTAGTAAGTTGAGTTTAAAATTAATATCATTACAAGTAGATATTAGTTTTTTGAAAAAATGTCAATGTTTTAAAGTTTTTCCTAAATTTATAAATGGTTTCTGCATTATTCTTAATAATTCACGTGCAAAACTCAAATGGTTATAATTTAGAATTGAAAAAGTACAATTTACACCCCAAACTAGAGAAGGATATTAATGCTATTGATTGGAATAATTTTTGTAGAAAAATGCGTTTTAAAGTAAAGTTTTTACTTACTACATTTTCACACACACTCTAGTTTGTAACATTTGGTTTGCTAGATTGTAGTTTTGTAATAAGACCCTCTGATGATGATGACATGGTCATCGAAATGTACATAAGGGTTTAATCTTAAGTAACTTGTTTTATTTGTTATTTTTGATTATTTTTGTGGTATTGGGGTTCTTTTCAATATTTTCATTGTAATTATTACACTTTGAAATTGAAGTTGTAAGACGAAAACGTTTCTTTCAAGTGTAAGTTGAAAATTTAACAACTTATATTAATAGAATGTCTGGTCGCAAGTAATTTCAAAATGTAATAAGCGATTAACAACCAGCTCGTCATGAACAACGACAAAATGTTTTTGTGAAGTTTTTAGTTTCTAATTTTTTAATTTGGCAGTTTATTAGGTGAACTTTTTTTTAGAATCAAATCAAAGGTAACACTATCCTAAAACCCAATGTAGTTCTACAAAGAAGTGTAAATAAAAACTATTTGAATCCAATATTTTGTATTTCCTTGTAATTATGAACTTGTAGTTTCCCAATAATTATAGTCTTGTATACAAAAATTTTCTGAATGCCAAGTTGCAGGAACACTCACAGAGGCTGTGTCAGTTACCTCATATGGTTAAATACATCGTGAATATGCATGACAGCCTTGTGTAATGATCTAATGTTAGATCTACAATGGTGGCCACGGTCCTATGCAAAAATATAGTGTCGGTCACTGGTGGCTGTCATGGCAGTCAATTTGTTAACGGTAGAACAAAATCTATAACTATACCTTAGTAAATATTAAAAGGGTTCACTCAAAATCTCACTAGTCACTTATTTAATAATACATACAGACTAGTTTTGAGAACAACATCACCTCCATCAGTGAAGGCACATCGTCGTCATAACTAGTCTGTTTGTGAACAAATATTCATTAACACACTATGCACAGATAGGAGAAGCATTAAATATTTTTTATTAATTCAAATAATAATATGATTTTTTAAAACCTTATTTAAGAAGATAGTGGTAATTAATTTACTTTTTAGCAATAGTTATTTTTTAATTTTTTTTATTTCCAGGGGTTTTTGTACTTCTAGTGGCAATTTCCTTACTCAAGTACATGCAAAATGTGTTATCCAAATCAGAATTTAAATACCTGTTTACAGTCGCTGCCTTAGGATCCGCTGGGATTGTATTTCTTACAGTTGTTATACTTACATATTCAGGTGTTATTGCACCGTGGAGTGGAAGGTAAGTTATGTGTGTAAATGTTATTAAATAAAATGTAAATAATATTTTATGGTGTACCACAGCCTTCCATTAGTTATTTGAAAATGGGAAAAAAATTACGATATTCTCTTAACTATGAGATGAAGACTCAATTATTAATTACATTAATCAGGGGTTCGGTAACTCACAATTTTCTACAAAATGTCCAAATCTTTATTAATGTTGATTCTGCCCAGTAATACTTTATAATAAAAAAAAGTTAAGAAAAATACAACTAGTTGCTAGGTTTTATCTATACTGTTCTAACAAATAGACCAGTTGACCAATTGACTATACTTTGGTTCAGTATAGGCAAATTTATATTGTTTATATCATTCTATAGACAGAATATTTTGTACAGTAGAGTCTCGAAAATCAAAGTTCAAATTTTCCAAGGATCTGTTAAATTTGAGCCTATTTCTATTTCAGACTATTTTATCTATTTGAACGGAAATTCAAATTATTTACTGTTAAACAATGCAACATCGCATCCCAATGAAGATCAACTATGCTCTGATATCCGTGCTTTATTTCCACCCGCAAATGTTACGAGCCTAATCCGATGGATCTGGGTGTTCTGGAAGGTATGAAAAAAAATACAGACATTACCTTTTACAATCTCTCTTCGGAGCGACTGAAAGGGAAGAAAGCATAGTAGGCATTCTAAAGAAAATACGGTTTTAGAAGTGGAGTACTGGATATCCGAATCATGGAACAAAATAAAAGAAGAAATATTAAGTCAAGAAATAAAATCCTGAATCATAATACAACTTTTGACTGTGCCATTGATTCACAAGAAGAAACAGGTTTGACATTTTTTATCAAGAAACTTCCACATTGTGAAAATGTTGATACAAACGCAAATGGATGAGTAAGGACGAACTTAAGTAAGTCATGATAACACTCGCTACGACTATTGATATGGTACACAAAATCACTGACGGCAGTGATGACGAGAGTAAAGATGAAGGTTCGACCAAAAACAGTACAAGAAGGGAAAATTAGTGACGGTGAAGAAACGGCCACCTTGAAAATTGCAATGCACTGTATTGTATAACAGATACCACACCAACAGATATGCTTCTGTCAAGATGTCTATGTGACACCACAGCTCAAAACCAATTTGATAAGCAGGCGTAGAAGTCACTTTATAACCTTTTCCAAAAAATGTAGCAACCGTGATGAACATATATTCCAAAGCAACATTAATTTATGAAGTACTATATTCACTAGAGTTCTATAAACGTATGTTGTGCATTCTTAATTAATCATAGTATTAGAATACATTAGAACACTTGTTTTTTCTAAAGCACAGGAACATATTTCCTTGTTATCTGAAGGGGGTAGTCTTGATCCCATCAGCCTGGTATTATCGAGGACTCTACTGTACTTGCAAGAATAAAATAACACTATGGATATCACTTAGTGAGATTTTTTATTGCAGTCGACATTTTCAAACTGAATGTTGAACCCGTCTTCTAGTGAACCAAATGAGATTCAGCTCAGACTCAGTGCAAAGTCGTTATAGCCATCACAAATTTGGTGTATTGAGGTCAGTGTCTGTTATTAAAGAATTTTACACCTGAGTCACACGTTCCTTTATTCAAAGTGAGTCGATTTCTATGCGCTGTATTGTTATGTTAGTTTTCTTTCTCATTATGAATAATTCTTCTATTAGTTGCTGTCTGAATTTCAATGCTCCTAAATATGGTTTCAACAGGTAGTTTTGTAATAGAACAACCTATAGTTATATCTCTCATTGCTATCTCTTGTAGTGACTTTTACATATTTCTTCTTTGTGTTTTTGTTCCCTATTGAGTCACACTTCGAATTCCAAACTCCTCCTCAAGTTTCTGTGTAGGTAGTCCTGTAGAGATCAGTAACAGCTACATTTACAAAACAACAATTGTACACAAAAAAATAATTTATTACCATAGATATGTAGACGACATTTTACTATTAAACAACAGCGACAAACAGCAAATCAAACAACTACACAATACCATACATCAAAACCTCACATTTACCCTCGTATTAAAAGAAAACAATAAAATAAAATTTGTAGACCTTACCATCACCAAACACAATTTCAAAGTATATAGAAAACTAACAACCACCGATATTGTGATACAAAACACATCTAATCACCCTACACAACACAAACACGCTGCATTTAACCACTGCCTAATCAATATACCTATGCTACAAAACGACTATGACGAAGAACTCAATACAATTAAATACATCGCTCAACAAAACGGCTACCAACATACACATAAAAATTAAACATAAACAACATCACCAAACGGCTACACCGACAAACCATACAACAAACAATAAATACATATCCCTCACTTACCACAACAAAAACACACACAAAATAGCTTCCACTTTCAAAAAACTTAATCACCAAATATCTTACAAAACAACAAACGCATACAACCCTTTCAAAAACAAGCAGGCAAATACAATCTATCCGTTATTTACAAATTAACATGTAACAAATGTCCTGGCTATTATATCAGCTAAACCGGCAGCTCATTCAACACATGCTTCAATGAACACATTAACCAAAGAAATAATACAAACAAAAAAAAACAGCTAAATAACACACCTGAAAAACACGTGACACACACATACAGAGATACATTCTAATTAAAACATTCTCCACATATTAAAACAAAGTAAAAAACTAACAACGTTAGAAAAATATGAATTATACAAACACTACGCAACAGATAAAGAAAACATAATAAATGACCACACACACTTTGAAGCCAACACCCTGTTCCATTTCATAGTAAACAACCAAACTAACCTACTCCCACTACACTCATAAATCTCATACTGACAACCTTTATGCTTTGCAGGACGCCACTAGTAAAGGCTTTGTTTCGTAAAACGAACGATTGTTTCTAAACGTGTCAGTGGTAAGCCCTTATGTATCCATTTATTGAAGTATTATATAATTGTAGTATATTTTCTTATGAAGCGTTGGATTTAGAGAGCTATTGCATTATTAAAATAGTTTAATTTTAAAAGGAAATTCTAGTTTCTTTTGGTATAGAAACAAAAGTGTTTGAGTTGTTGGCTTTGTAACAGAGTTTGTATAGTCCTTGAAAATCCTGAAACTTGTAAAGTGTTTTAAGGCCTTGAAAAGTCCTTAAATTAATCCCTAGTCCTGGAGCTTTATAACTTTAATATTCCATTAAAATGAAAACAATTCATCGCATTTTAACTGAATCAATTGATTTACACCAGTTAGTTCTTCGTATTGGTTTACAGAATGGTTTAAGTAAGATGGTGTGAAACTAATATGCACATGAGTACATCCACTTAGAGCGCAGCTGTTTCCTGTTGGGTGGATGTGTTTTGGAATGAAGTTATCCTACTGAACAGGTTTATTTCACTGTGGTCTAACATAAAACTTACATATAAAATATTAGTTTAACAATAAATGTTGAATATCAATAGATATTTTAAATAAAAACAATAATACTTGAAACCAAATAACACTCAACTTTGATTTTCTATTTTTCATACATGCTACTCAAGAGTAAGTTCTCAATAACAGTCTTGATTTTCATTATGTCAAAACATAAATACTGCTTAAAATCTACTTATTTGTAAAAATAACCACTTTACAACATGTTAACCACACTAACCATAATTGCCTATAGGTAAGTCTGTCAGTTTCTTATCTAGTCCAAAAATTCCTATATATATAATGAATATATATGAAATTATGTAGTATGTAAATATACCATACTGTATTGTATACTAATAAGTATACAGAATAGCTGTAATGTTAACAGCTAATGGAAATAGTAACCGTTTCCTTTCCATATACAGTTAGTTTCAGTATTCGCAGTTTCACTATTCCCCATTAGTTCGAAGAATGTAATCACTATAATGATTTCAATTCATTAATAATACAGATAAATGTGGTTTTACCTTCTAACTGATGACATCTTGTCTAGAGGACCGATCAACTATTGACAGTAGATGTTTTTGCTGGAAATAATCAATTTTAAATCACAGTTTTGATATTCTGTTATTGTAGTTTATGTTTGTTGATATATAATATAAAACTATACAATATATACTGTATTAAATATAACCTGTTAAATGAACTTACAATAAGAATGCTATTCTATCAATGTAATACAAAATGTGTACTGTAATCAATTGAGTTTAGAAAACATCGTTTTGCTGGTAACTGATAAAATCAGTCATTACTATTGAGTAATAATGCTGAAAAGAAACAATAATCAATTGGTTGTAAATTATTATGTTAATATCCTAGAACTCTTTATTTTCTGGGATATAAAGTCAATAATAAGCCTACAAAACACCAATCTACAAGTTTCATAAAGTAATGTCAAATAATAATGAATTTCTTTCCTAGATTTTACTCACTTTGGGATACAAGCTATGCAAGGATTCATATTCCTATCATAGCTTCAGTATCTGAACATCAGCCTACTACATGGTTTTCATTCTTCTTTGATTTACACATCTTGGTGACAACATTCCCTGTCGGTCTTTGGTATTGCATCAAGGACATAAATGATGAGCGTGTGTTTGGTAAGTTCATTTTTTTAAAAATAGATTAGAGTTTTGCAACAAAAATTTTTTTGATGTTGAAAAATCTGGGAAATGAACTAAGGTAAACAATTTTACTAAGAGAATGTCAAGAATCTTTGAATCACAATAAATGGACTTTTAATTTATAAATTAATGTTTGAAGTTATATTGTTGTGAAAGGTAGGGGTGTTGTTGCAAACAATATAATATACATTAAAATTCATTTTTTGTAATAAAAAAATAATTTTTCTTAATCTTTCAAGTTTTAGAATACCATAATTTTTTAACACACAAATTTTGTACCTTTTGTTTGAAATAGTTAATTACAGTAAAAGCTCAAATATAATGGGATCCCCTGGGGGTCGGAATGTTGCTGGTTATCGAAAATTTCTGGATAATAAAACCTAATCTATATAGCCTAAATAGAGTAAGTACTGTGCATAACTTCTGTGCATAACTTTATAATACCTATCAAGGAAAATTTAATGCACTGTTGAAATCTTTCCTTTAATATTTGTTTGTATCCAATTACTGTATTTCCATATGTATTAATAAAAACACACAGTAGCTCAAAAAAAATTATAAGACAAAAATTGAGGGAAAATAAAGTATTGTTAACAAACATTTTTCGTTAATACAATTGTAATAATACAATTGTGTATTTATTGTTAAAATAAAACCTATACCAGTACACTTAACTTTACAAAGACTAATAATTTTATATTTCAATGATTTTAAAAATAATCACAGATATCTGACTGCCTGATACACGATGGGAGTTTTTCAACAAAAACTGTATTTCCAATAAGTCACGTCTTGTAACAACAATGAAGGGATTGTACTGATTTGTTTTTGTTTTGAAAATGTATCAATTAATAGAATGTTCTAGATGATAAAATACCGTATAAAAGAGCTTTTAGTGTATTAAAATTATTGTTACCAAGACATTTTAGTATTACTAAGGTCAAACAAAATTTTATTTATATGAAAAAATATATATAATTCTACTTCGACTGAATTTCAATTTGTTTTACTTGGAATGTAGGTAAATATGTATACATATACCTACATCAGATTTTTATATACAAATTACAAGTTATAGCATTTCATCTTTACATCTCTATTATAATATACTAACCACAAGTATCTATGTATACTTTTTGGGATATTTCTAATGAGCTTTTTTTTATTCTAGTGGTTTTGTATGCCATCAGTGCTGTGTACTTTGCTGGAGTAATGGTGCGCCTTATGCTAACATTAACTCCTGTTGTGTGTATTTTATCTGGAATTGCCTTTTCCAAACTGTTTGAGCTCTTTCTTAAAGAAGATGACAATCCTCTATACGAAGAGACTGATGAAACCACTAACAGCAGTAACTTGTATGACAAGGTAAGTCATACTTTAAAATGGTCGTAGCCTTAAAGGTTTTTCTAAATTGGCAAAAGTTTATCTCTTACAAACATCAACAATATACAAATAATTAACTTTCAATGAATAGACCATCGATATATTAGTTCAAAACTGTCGAGAAGTAGTAAAAAAAATTATAATTATATCAATTCTTAACAGGATGCTTAAATTAGGGTTTTTATTGCCTTAACCCATTTGCTTACAATGACGGCGATCCGCCGTCGTGGCCCAGTTGGCCATTGAGTGAAGCGACGGTGAATCGCAGTCCTCCATTATAACTTGTTTGTGTCAAGTTAGTTCTCAATAAATTCAATAGATCGCATGTGCTTCTCGTTCTGCAGGCTTTGGGCTTTCCAATGGTTATATTTTTATCTTCTTTGGAGTGTCGGTTCCCTAAATAATTATGTTTCAATCTGGCAACCGATCAGCTGACAGTGTCTGTAATGTTGTGTTTACGTCGTAGTTGTGTGCGATATGTTTATAAGCTAATCTAATTGTATTTAATTTGTTTTTTGTGTTTTTTTAAAGTTATAAATGAGTGGAAATAATATTTTATTTGTTGATAAATGTGGGAAGGAGTTGAAGGATTGTGAAATTGAAAGAATTATTCCATCTAATTCAGATGATGAAAGCTCACAGATATCCAATCGAATTGAGCTATTCGATCAAATCTACTGTGATGGAATAATTGCCCCTCTGTTTCCTACTGCTAGTGAGGAGGCTGATGACCCTAGTCCTTGTCCTTGATCCTTGTCCTAGGCCTGTTAGAGTTAGGTAAGCGTAAACCAAGGGGTAGGCCTAAAGAAAAAAATCCATGTTTCAAACCACCTAAGCCCACTAAAAGGCCAAAGAACCAGTCGGTGGGAGTGTGAACTGTGCTCGTCACGCTTCACTTACCAGAATGTTTAAAGTATACCACACAAAAGTTAACTTTTCTTGACTCTTGTGAAATTGAAACATTCTTTGCACTATGAAGAATATTTTGGAGTATTTTTAAAGGTAATTTATGCTTTTATTTTAGGATAGTTGGAATTAAAAAAATAAAATTTAATATATTATTATTGAAACATTTTAGTTTTTTACATATTATTAAATTATAAAAGAAAAGTTATTATCAATATTAGTATTTATTTTGAAAGTAAATGTAATTCTGAATTAAAAAAATAACAATAGGTTCCATAAGAAACATAAAAATGAACTGAAAGAATTAATCAACAAAAGCATTTCACAATTGTCTAAAAAATTAGTTTTTTATGGCTAAGTCGGTGTAAAAAAAATTGTAAGCGAATGGGTTAATGGTGTTAACTAAATTGTTAGCTGGCCATTTAGCTCAACCTCTTAGTTTAGTAATCTACTTTAATACTAATACTCTAGTATTAAAAATACTTTCTGTTTTTCAAAATTATATGGATATTGCATTTTCAATATATTTTTTTAAATTTAATTGCATTTTAACAGTTTTATCATTTATTGCAATTTACAGTAATGTTGGCCAAATTCTTAACTTTTAATTGTTTTCTAACTTAACAAACCATTTGATATAAAATTTTGATAAAATAACTCTTAATAAAATGAATATTGAGAATCTGAGATGATAAGAAGTTCACAGTTTTAATGTCTATTATTTTTTCACTACTCTTTTGTCATATACTTAGATTGTATTATGTAAAAATGTTTACTTGAATCTAGAAAAATACTATAAGTATAATAGCATACAAGGTTTTAGTAATAGGATCTATTAAAGTTTTAAAACCAATATTTTTATGATATAAGTCTTAACAATTAGCAGTGAAAAAAATTGATTACATTTTTCTGTCAGGCAGGTAAGCTGCGGAAGATGAAACATGAGCAGCAGGTAGAAAGCGATGGCTTGGGAGTGAACATAAGAAGTATTGTGATAGTGGCGGTATTGATGATGTTGTTGATGTTTGCGGTACATTGTACATGGGTTACTAGTAATGCTTACTCCAGCCCAAGCATAGTGCTTGCTTCATATGGCCAAGATGGGTAAGCTTTTAAAACATTACTCACTTATTTGCTGATTCCTCATCTCTAACTAATTCTTAATCTTGTTTTGTTTAATCTCTGTAGATTTTGTCAATTTTGTTAATAATCCAGTCAGAAAGTGTAAAATTTGGTGAATGAATAGAAATATGCATGCAGAAAACCAATAACAGAATTTAATCAAGTATATAAGGATGTGTGTAATCAGTTGCATATTACAGGAGTTGCCACCAAAGAAAACAAACCATTGTGCTTTTTTGTGTACTTACGTACAGTGTGTGAGGTTTAACAGTGTCCCCTGTTCTCTAGTATTTGACTAATAACCTAACTGAAAACATTATACAATACAAACTGAACTGTGACGAATGTAACAAATTCTACATTGGACAAACAGGTTGCAGCTTTAAATAAAGAGTCGAGGAACACAAACAGAACACCAACTCAACATTTTACAATCACATAAAAGAAGCAGGACACAAATACACAGACATTTACCATAACCTAGAAATCCTACACATCAACAAAAAAGGACCACATCTCAACACACTAGAACAATATGAAATTTAGACACACAAAAACACAAAGTACAAACATATTAAACGAACAAACACAATACAAATCACACATGCTCTTTGATATTATCGAAAACCTACCTTTAAAACCGTCACCGCTTGACCTGACATCTCCAAGCAGACCCCGTACTGCAGCCCAGTCCACCCTAGCTATCTCAAGGTCAGAGACACGGTTAAACCTCATGCCCTGTACAATAGTCCCTGTATAGTGTTCTGTACTGTTATCATATAACTGTCGATTTTACTGCAAATTACTGTACTGTACCCAAGGATGTTTATAACCAACTAATAAGCACATACGGTGTATTTTATTGTCAGATTCATAATTTTTTTATTGTACTGCAGTACTGTACAATGTTATACAATTATAGTGCAACAGGTTTTTATTAAATTTCAATGTGCATTAGTATGGTGTTATATGCTTATAACTCATACATTTAGTAATCCGGGGATTCCATTAATTTGGCACTATATATTCCGATTTAGTCCCAGATTAACAAAATTGTTCTTTATAACATATTGTTTTCAAGAATTACAACAATCAGGATGGTCTCATACTAGATAAATTTATGACTAAGCCATTTCATTTGAGACTTATTGTGTGTTTTTTTTTAATTTCTGGCATTTAAAGATTTCACTCATATAAGACAAAATTATAGTCTGTGATGGCAGTAATGAAATTAAAATGTTTTGTTGAAAAGCTTTTGTTCCTCATATCAGGTTTTATTAAAATTGATACCCTATCAACTAAATCCATTTAAAATTATTTAAAGTTTCTAGTTGTAATCATCTTGAATTCACTGATTAAACTATAAGTAATTATTACATAACTAAGTGAATACTTTAGAACTTACTTGCTGACACGTGAAACAATATTTTATTTATGAAGCTGACAGTACTTGTTTTGGTCATACAAAGCAAAAGGAGCTTACAAATCAAAATCTACACTTATGATTTATGAGTGTAGAGGGGGTGGGTTAAGTTGGTTGTTTACTATATAATGGAAGAGGTTGTTGCATTTAAAGTGTGTGTGGTTGTTTAAGATTTTTTTTCTGGTGTTTAATGTTTGCATATTTTATATCTTTTCTGTAGTTGTTAGTTTTTTTTACTATGGTTTCAAACTACTATACAAACTTTATTAAAATTCAAACTGTATCTTGTTCTGGAATAATTTCAAAAGTTCAACCTTTATTTAAACAGACTTTGTTTCAATGTTTTTTAATTTTTATCTTGCACCATTATGAGTTTTTGACGGTTTTATTCTACATACTGATTAATCGTATTTTAACTGATACAGCAAATTAAATGAAAACTTTAGTGAAGATATTGAAATGCAATTTACAGTTTGAATTTGTATGCCATGCTACATGAAATTACATTCTTTCCAAACTAAATGAGGTGATTTTATTGCACAATTTGCTCTAGTGGTATAAAAAGCCATTTAAGTTTACACTTGCAGTAAATTCTTGGAGAATTATTCAGAAAATAAAGCATTACAACCTTAAAATTTGGTTTTAAAAATTTAGAACTTTGCTTTATCATTGGGAAATCTTTTTATAAAATGTGAGCATCAGTTTCCATTGTTGTTAGCACAATGAACTAATTCTTAGTTAATGAAATATTTTTCTTTCTGTTGGGTTTTGGGCAGTCGCACACGATCTCTGCTGAGACACATTGCATGCCAAATTTTTTTGTCATACTTTCAAGGCATGACACAATTCTAATCTAGATTTCTTCTGCACAGTTGAATAACGGTCTCTCTGAATCATAGATCAAACAGCATCAATGTTTTCATCGTTTATTAATGTCAAGGAAAATCTTAATCATAGATTTCCATTGACTAATGGTATGCCTCATTTGAGAAGGCGTAATAATTTACTACGGGCTGGCTGTCAAGTGAAACTATATCTGTATAACTTTTTTCTAGTATGTAAGATTGAATAATCTTTCCATAATGACTTATTACACAAAATCAAAATGTATGGGAAAAATAGAACATGAGCATGATATACACAACACTAGCCTGTTGCGAAATTCATGATAAAAATTTAAAATCATTTACAAATTTAGTGCATCTGAACACATGGAGAAGGTAGCTTGTCCCTTGACGAGGGGTCAAGGTAGTTTACTATATCTTTCAAAAATACAGAGCTGCAAAATAAATATATTATTCAATGATAGGGTTGTTGTTTTTGGTTGTGTGAAACAGTCTTTTGAGAATAAGAGAAACAATGTTTTATGCTTAGGTAAAAAGAGGTATATTTCCTTTTAATTAACTTTTTTAAGGTACACAAGTAAAACGTATATAGTTATATAAAGTACAGTTGATAAAACATTAGGAAAATTAAAGGTGTTGATTAACAAATTTTATTTATATTTAGTGATTTGAAATAGATTGAGGTATTAATTTATTTGAAGTTTTTTAATTAAATTTAATAATAAACAAATTTCAAACATTTTAAAAATAGAGAGTAATAATTAACCAAATTTTATTAATCTTGTTATTAACACAGATCCCGACAAATTTTGGATGATTTCCGAGAAGCCTACTATTGGTTGTCACAAAATACTGATAGTGATGCTCGTGTCATGAGTTGGTGGGATTATGGATATCAAATAGCAGGAATGGCTAATAGAACTACATTAGTAGATAATAACACTTGGAATAACAGCCATATTGCATTGGTGAGTTCGTACAATTTTGAAAATAATTTTTAAAAAACAACATAGGATTTCACAATAAAATGTTTGTCTCATTTTTCATCTTCAAAAATCTTTAGACTGGTGTGCTTTCCTTTTTCCTCCACGATAATCTATATTTGGTTTTTGGTATAGGCTAATGACAGATCACAGACAATTTTGCTTTTTTAAACACTCAAAGTTTCGAATTTCTTTCCGAAATTTTTTTCAAGAGCTCAATTTTAATTAAACAATTATACAACATAACTTAACGATTTATAAAATACATAACAATATATAAAACAATAAAAAATCAACAAATTATAAAACTCTTAATAAATATATTTAAAAAAGCAAAATTGTCTGTGATCTGTCATTAGCCTATATAAAAAAATCAGTAGTTATTAACAGACATTAAATAAAAATACGATAATTGGTTTATAAATATTCTAAATCCTATCTCTTATTATGTGTTCTTAAATTCTGAATGTTATATTTCATGTAATTATTCTAAATTTACTAGTTTTTTGGTAATTTTTCAATTTGACTTTAGTGCTTCCTCGTTTCGGCTCTGTGTAATCTTTTCAAAAACTATTTTATTACTTTTAGAATTTATAGATTGAGTAAGCCGGTTATCTCTGTGCGTTTTAGGATAATCAGTTTTACTTTAGAGTTGTAATCTACCTGGACACTGAACGGCAATTTTTTCTTGTTTTAAATATTTCTGGTCATGAAATTTAATTTATCAAATTTTTGTTTAAATTGCTGGTTTGTTTCATAGTTCATGATCTAATTGATTCTTCACTATGTTTAAATTGCTTTCAGACTTTTTATTTAAGCTATTTTTAATATAAGTTTTATTTTTAAAAAATATTTAAAATTAAATTTATCACCAACGTTTCAAGTTCATTAATTTGAAAAATCATTTCTTCAATTTCTGGTAGCAGGACTAAATCCTCTGTTAGAACTAGATATTTGACTATAAACGTATCATTCGGATCAAGGCAGCCGTTGCTCGGCCAGTGACTGCCACGTTAAGTAATTAAGCCGGAGCCAGTGCAAACAGTTGTTCATTCCGGTTGTGTTATGAATATCAAAGTTAGCAGTGTTTTGAATATCAAAACTATATGTCTGACAACTTATATATACGACCAATTGAAACAAATAGCAGAACTGTTTTGGATTAGGTGGAATTGTCTTAATTGTTTTGGAGCAATTGGTGGCAAGCATGCACGCATTAAGGCTCTGCAAAACAGTGGATCAATGTTCTTTAAGAGAATTAATTAAACTAAAAACAGGTAGAATTAAATTTCAGAAATTTCTTCATGTGAGAGTTGGTGTGAAGGCTTCAGAAAGAAAAAAACTACCCACTGTCAATTTCCAAATAAAAAGGATTGCAAGGACAACACAACCAGAGTCAAAGTGTTAAGTTTGAATGATAGAAATTTAGTAATTTAATGATTTTGTAGTTATAGAAATAATGTTACATGTTGAATGTAAAATTACAGGTAGGAAAAGCAATGTCGTCAACAGAACCTGTTGCTTATGAAATAATGAAAGCTCTGGATGTGGACTATGTTTTGGTTGTATTTGGAGGACTTGTTGGTTATACTGGTGACGATATAAACAAGTTTCTATGGATGGTTCGGATTGCAGAAGGAGAACATCCTAATGAAATTTCTGTAAGTATAGTGTCAATAGTGGTTTCTCTTCTGTTTTATTCTTTTACACTTTTATTTTGAAAACCTTAAATTTTTACCAATAATGTTTATTAAGTTTTTTGGCAATATTAAAGACAAATATTATTTGCTTGAATATAGACTTTAGCTTCTGACTTTCTCCTTGCTTAAAGTAGTTGGCGACTATTCTTACTAATAATAGTGAACTTGAACAAGTCATTTACTAAAATTTCTTAGTTGACATTTCACACTAGTTATATATTTGATAATTGTATGAAGTTTATTCTTGTGAAACAACCTAAAACATTTGTAAAATTTGGTTTTGTATTTAAAATAATATTTCTCCAAAAGTACTACATATTTTTAAAACCTGTTCCATATGAATTTATAGCTATAGCATAATTAGGGATGGGCCGATTCCGATTCTCGATTCCAGGAATCGTCGATTCAGGTGGTATCGAGGAATCGTCGATACTCGATTCTTCATTCATAAAAGTGTCGATTCCGATTCCTATTTTGTTAACTATTAAAATATGCGTGTGGAGTAATTTATTACCAAACAAAATTTATTATATTTGTGTGGAAAAATAATTAATTACCAACTATGTCTTATTTATGTATTAGTTGATTTGAATGAATTAAATGATTAAAGTAAACGAAAATATTATTATTTATGAAGCAACAGCAATCAAGATCGTAACCATTTCTGGTCGTTTGACATCGCTAGTCTCTCTCTCTCACTAGAGTGGGTTCGATACTCTCTTTTGCTCTCTCTCTCTCACCCACGTGTCTTACTGCCACTGATTTATAGATGTCAGAACAAAACACAAAAAAGTACAGTAAAAACTCGATTAACCGTCACCGTCGGAACCGTGGCCATGACGGTTGAGCGAATAGACGGATAACAGAAACACTGTATTATTCCTCCGAAACTTAACCTTAATAAATAATATTATAGACAGGTATCACTCTCACGGTTGAAGGTTTTGTGTAGCCTATTACATTAAAACGGAACTTTTAAAAGGTTTTGCCATATGACCAAGATGTTAACTAAATTAATTATTAGAGAACTAGCATGTAAGCTAATATAACTTGAAAGAATCGAGTAAAGAATCGAGAATCGAAAGGAAAATTTTAGAATCGGAATCGAAAATTTTAGGAATCGGCCCATCCCTAAGCATAATATAACTCAGCAGAAATAATTCTTATATGCATTTTATCATCTCCTATTGATCCCAGTTAAGCTATTGTGTCAAACATTTTTATTAGCTATTTAAAACTTTACATTCTAAGCTATGACATATTTTAGTTTGAATTTATTTAGTTTTTGTAGTATTTATTTTATATTTTTAACCTGGCAACACTTTTTCCTTATATTCACTTATCACTTACTCTACGTATAATGTACTTAACAAGAATTTTACTTTGTATATAATCGAGGACTTTTGAGGACTAATTACGTTTCCTCATTTTTTGAGCATCAACTGATACTCATTATACATCTAAGTACATTATAGTGTAAGTGATATTTATTTTATATATGTGAAATAAAAGTAATAATTTGATTGCAGGAGAATGACTATTTCAATGACCGAGGGGAATTTAGAGTAGATGCAGAAGGTTCACCAGTTTTATTAAATTGTCTTATGTATAAGCTAAGTTACTACAAGTTTGCAGATTTAAAAGTAAGTTTGTATGAATATATTTTATTGAATATTTCAATTATTAAATTTTACATTATAGCAACCTATGTTTGTAGTTTTCTTTCATATAATAATAATTACGAGTGTTATTCAGTATTAAAGAACAAATTGAGTATTCTGTGTTATCTGGAATATGTTTTTTTTTGTAATATAGGTTAATACATTTTCTACAATAATATGTTAGATTTGTTGTACTTAATACAAACTGTAAAATTATCATTAAATTAGTGTAGACAACTTTATTATTTGTTTTGCAGTTAGACTTCAGGAGTCCAGCTGGTTTTGATAGAACACGTAATGTAGTCATTGGTAACAAACACTTTGACCTAACATATTTGGATGAAGCTTATACAACAGAACATTGGTTTGTTCGGATTTATAGGTATATATAAATATTTCATCTATTGTATTATGAGTTGAATATTTTACTTCTAGATTTAATGTTTAGAACTTGAAAAAGTTGTACTCCATTCAATATACATATCCATTCCTTCTAAATAATTTACTTGAAACCCGACACCATGGTAGCAAGTAATAGAGGGTGTTTACTGGGAGTTGCATGGAGAAAGCCACAAATGTTTAGATTTTGAATAATTTATTTATTTTTTTAAACAACTTGTTCAACAAAATTGGGATTTAAAGAAGATTTTACTAAAAATTGAGTAACAAAAATATTGCTCTTGAGGATGGCACTCTTCCAATTGAATATGACGTCCCTTCCACAATTTCCCTGTATTTATGGATTAAATCTGTAATATTTAATTAATTACTTTTACATTAGTTTATGACTATACAAACCTTAATTTATTTTCTAAATTTGTAAAAACTTACTGAGACAGAACATTTTCTATTGCTCCGTGGCGATCTTCATGAGCAGTATGTTCATCTGCAATATTTCTCGTGAATTGGCTAAGACTTCTCTTCAAAAGGCTTCCTTCAACTCTGGTAATGTGCAAGGTTTTTCAAAACAAACATGTGATTCCAAGAAACCCCAAAGAAAGAAGACCGGGTTCGTCAGATTGAGAAGGGGGGGGTTCAAGAAACATCTCCAAAATGAGAAATTATTTTTCCAGGGATAGCTTGTATGACAGCTTCATCGAAATTCGAGAAGTGTAGGACTTAACCCATCTTGCTGGAACCTTATTTTTTTGCATTGCTGTGAGACGACAGCAAAGTGAAGGCAAAAAAAAATTATTCAGTATTTCCAAGTAGCGGTCAGTGGTAACAGTAATTGCTTGATCATTATCGTTCTCAAAAAAATATTCTCGATGACCCCCACTTCACCTATTACAAGAGGTTTATACTTGAGCTCTGTGTAAATCATTCTCTTGCAAACTTTAAAGTCTGCTTGTTTTCAAAATCATCCAGATGAAAATATGACTCGTCATTCATGAGTAAAACTACATATTCATTATCATCCAACAATCCCATTTTTCCTGACAAAATTGTAAACTATTTCTGTAATCACCACGGCTCAGTTGTTGATACACAAAAAGCTTAAACAAATTGAACTTTAGGTCTTTAATCAAAGTTTTTCTTATCGTAGAGACAGAAATGTCAAGGATTGAGGTTCGTTTCTTAGCATACTGTTTAACAATGAGCACATGCTTAACATTCTCAACAGTTTTTCCTGGCCCTGGAGGTTTTTATCATTGATGATCTCATTGTGTTTACACTATACATTCACTTCATAATTGCGTTATGATCTGGGATCGGCTTATGCAGCGAAACTTTGAAGTACTGGCAAAATTCTTGTAAGGTTTGTGTCATGTAGTCAGTCACGTGTTCTTCAGGTCTAACACCCTAAGTGTAACTGAAAAGTCCAACTCACTTCTATACAGTAGAACCTTACCAACCGTCATCCTCCCACTACTAACTATTCAATAAAAAAATGTGGTTCCCAGTAACTCCGGGCACCATCTACTAGGTGTTATTTTTGCTACTTAATTTTCTGTAAAATTTTATTGAAATTCCGAGTTTGTAGAGCACATTGTTTAAACAAAAATTCATTTTTGTTTTTTAATTTAAACATTTGGGGATTTTTGAAAACTATTTAATTCTCAGTAAACACTCTGTATATTCTAAATTAAACCAGGTTTACAGTGTCTAATTTGGCAAACTTGGTTTGGATTTGATAGTGTATATTTGTTATTGTACCTTTGGGTTCATTGAGATTTATATTGATTATATATTGCCAAAGGGTTCATAGAATTTTATTTCTGTTCCATTCCTTATTTATTAGCCACTATTAGCATAAGTATGTGACTGTATGAAATATTTTAAAATGTATTTGTTAAATAATGTTTATGACAAAAAGTAAATTACAAGTAATTGTTGTAATTTATAGTTGATTTGAGAGTAAAATATACTACTTGTAGGCTAAAAACGTTTTTTAAATCTGTACATCCCATCCTCAGTACATAGTACATTGTTGTTTATAATTAGTTTCAAGAATATAGTTCTCTTTTGAAAATTTTAAAGTGAATATGAAATTTAATGAAATTGCTCTACAAATAAAATAAATTTACTGTAAAGCTAATGAATCCAAGGTAGTAGAAGTACAAATTTGTAAATGTTAGGCTATTGCTACAGAGTTGGCTATTTTAATAAAAAAATATACAAAATATAAAAAAAATTGTAAAGAAAAAATCTACTATATGATGTATCATGTTTGTCAAAGATACTATAATGATTATTATGACAAATCAAGAGATTGAAAAATGTAGATAAAAATCTGTTTTAGAACTGTATGATTTCAGTTGTAGAATCAAGATATTTTAGGTCATGTGTAGAATTGTTACTTCAATTTATTTAATAAATTAACACCAACTATTAATATTAGTGTTAGATTCTTTTGAATGTAAAATCCTAATGCTAATTAAAATCATATGAAATAATATTTTATATGAAACTAATAATAAATGTTTCAAAAATTGTATAAGTATATAACTCAATTTCAATCCATTTATGGATATGAAAAATTTCATTGATTGGAAAATTGTTTTGGAAAAGTACCCTAGAATTTAAATGCATTTTTTTCAGTGAGAATAAATCATTGAAGATCCATAAAAGTAGTATAATATAACTATTTGCTGATCAAAACTTTGGATAAACTTTATTGGATGATTAAATTTTGAATATCTGTTTTATTTAAGAATAATGAATTTTTCATTTAAAAATAGTTTTTTAAAGGAATTTATTTTATATACCTGTGGACAATATTTTAAAAAACCAAATACAGTAAACTCCCGATTATCCATGGAATAGGGTGGCCCGGCAACGCCGGATAACAAATTCCCCGGATAATCCGCTATGAACAAAGAATACGCAAAATGATCGATAATCGATTATTATACCATAAGTTACACAAATAATGACCCCGGTTAATGCAATTCACAAATAATCTTCAGAGGACAAAATAAATACAGAACATAATTTAAAATGTCGATGTATTTGACGGATTATAACATGTACATTTATATGTCTAACTATTTACAATACGTACATAAGTATATGTCAAAAGTAAGTATGTATGTACATGTGTAATTTCCTTTACACATAATACTTTCACTTTTTAACAAAAAAATCTGTTACTTTCGTCTGTTTTTTGTCAGCATTGATTTAGCTTTAATGTGCGATCTAAGTTTCTTGAGAACCATTTTGTCGCACAGTGTCTACTTGTGTCACGTGTGTCACAAAGCCATAAAGATCGATAATGTATATGACAGACATGGATAATGTATATGTCACGTCCTAGACTATTTATAGCCGAGATTAGCTGACATTTGTTTACAATCTTATGATACACATTAGGTTTTCGGGCGTCCAATCATTTTGTCATTGTCTCTTATATACAGTAGTCTGCTCGCCCTTTTTATTTCGCTGGCCCGCGGCGGGATGCTTCCCTTTCAATATAAAAATTAGTACGTACATATTTACATATCTATTCCCTTCATCTTAACTTCTATTAAGCCTTATATGTATTTACGTCGTAATTCACCATTTGGAATTTTAAACACATGAATCTGACTGGAATAAAAATTGGATATTTGTAAAACAATGGCAGACCCCGGATAATCCGCAAACCGGTTAATCCGCCCACGGATAATCGGGAGTTTACTGTATCTTTAAAACTGAGGAGAGACTGAAGTAGTTTCTACTAACCACTTTTACATTATAGAATATCTGAATTGCTCTTATCTTACGTCAGGTCAAGGAGCCAGAGTTTACAAAATAAAAACATGAAACTATTATTAACATTTTTATAATATGTTTTATGAACAAACTGATTCTATTTTGCTATCACACCTATCCATTATAAGTAAATACATTTCAAGGTTTGATGTCTCTATGTTTTGAGTAGCTTAGTTTAGTATAAATTAAAATTTAAAGTTTTAGAGTGATGTTTTATTTATGCTGATAAAATCTCTTTTACAGAGTTAAAAAAGAAAATGAATTCAATAGACCAAGAATTTCCTACAGTGACAGAAAAATAAGAACAAAAGAATCTATTTCAAAAAAAGTAAGTGCAAACAGTTCTTCATGTACGACACAGTCTGCCTATCCTACAAGGCATCTGTTGTCTGTTGGTACCCTCGTATAAGAACAAATATTTAATAAAATTGAAAAGAAATTGTTTACAAGAAAGCTGTATATTTCTTTAAAGAAATTAGGGATATTTTTTTGGCAACGTATTTGAAAATTTATCATTTAAAATACTTGAAAATATAAGTGTCCACTGCTCAGTGTCCTTAAAAAATGGTGAGCTGTGAAAATAGTAGTTATACCAATATGCTTCAAGGTACACCATTATTTTCTCACCACTTACTCACTGTATATGTTTTGTTTTGTATCTTTTGAGTTTATTTTTATTTAGATTATGACGAGTTCAAACCGTGTGTTATTTATAATATTGTTCTAAATTAAATTTATAATTAATTGCAAATAATAATATGTTTAATCAGATTTATTAATTTAATTAATATTATTAATTAATTTTTGGTCTGAGCTCTTAAAGATTGTTATTGTTTTGGACGCATTAATTATATCTTGTATGACACCTGCTCTCCTACATGTATGTCTCAAATATGCCCTTTAACACTTTCAGCACGGATCACGTATTTTTAAAGAGCGCCGATACTACAATAGAACCCGGATAAAATAATTTTATGGGTTCATAATTCATCGGTAAATTATATTGCTTATTCCGTATTTTTATAGGTTTAGCATACTCTATGATGGTTTTCTGAATATTAGAACACATTTCACCACATAGATAACACAATGCAGTACTGCTGACTTATTGGCAGCTGTTTACAAAGGTGATGTAATCAGATGATAGTCTTGATAGACTTATGTTGTTCATAAGCAACTTTCACATAAATGACAATCTGCTTTGTAAACAGAGGGGACAACAGGAATATGATCCTCTTCATAAAGTACAACCTTTATTACAAACCTTGCGTATGCGTTTTGAAAAAGCATTCCTGCCTAGCGATACATCCCTGACTAAGGTCAAGTGGCCTATTACTCAGTCGGCTTGCTACTGGCGAGCATTTTTTAGAAAAAAATAGCAGTACCACCAGGAAAAAATTAAATAGAAAGAATGTGTGAAGTGTGTTCTGCAGAGGGGTCAAAAGGGAGTGGTAAATCTAAAAGGAAAGCCACATCTTTCTAGTGTTGTGGGTGTTCCAGTTATTAACACTCACATAATGGTTGAAACATGTCCCATTATGCAAAGAACCATGTTTCAAGGTTTATCACACACACACAAATTTCAATCTATAAGTAACTTTTGTCTACGTATATAAACAGTTGTTTTGTATAAATAAAGACAGTGTAGATGTATTTCATGTATTTAATTTTGTAAAAAAAAGAACAGTTTAGTTAACTTTTGTTTATTTTATTTTTTCATAAAAGACTTATAAAATATTATTTTAAATACTTAAATTCAAATATAAAATAAATGTAAACATATAGTGAAGCCTTGTGAGCGGGTCAGTTTTTCATTTGTGCGGTCTTTTTTCTATCAAATTCGTTTGTTTTCTGTTTGCGTTTATCTTTATTTTCCTTTTGGTTTTGAATGCGTGTTTATTATTTATTATAATTATGTCAATTTTAGAAGCTGGACCATCCCATTGATTAGCTATTGACAGAGAAAGTAAATTAGATTTGGAAGAGCAGCCTTCATGAGAGATCACATAGTGATAGTGGTGAAGAAATGGTACTACAACCACTTTGGCATCCTTGCCCACGTTGGCCTCAAAACCATTCATTTTAAGAAAGAAAACATTGTTGTTTCTAATGCCACTTGTAAACAAACTGATAGACTATTTCGGTGTTCTGTTTGATCCTGTAATATGCGGTACTATTATCAGGGTAACCAACAGCAATGCAGAAAACATTTTTCATTTGCCAAAAACTCAAGTTAATTCTCATATAAATAAGTGGAAAAGCCTTACTTTAGAGGAATTTAAAGTTTTTATTGGACTTTTGTTACGTAAACGCGCTTTAAAACTAAAAAGGTTAGAAGATTGTTGGAAGACACATCTTTTGAACATTCAGTGTTTCAGGACATATATGAGTTGAGGTCCTACTTTTTTTTAATAATAGAGAAGGATATCGGATGTAATTCATCACTCATGTATGTAGTTTATAGATAATGTATATGTAATGGTAAATTTAATGAATAAAGTCGATGAGAGCTATTCGGAAATTTGTTTGCGAGCGCTGATGTCGCACCCGTGTGACATTGCAAAAAAATAAATTTTGTATGTTGAAATCGATTAATAAAGGTATTTCTACTATAGATAATCCATTTAGTTTGTCTTAGGTAAGTTTTCACATGCAAAAAAATGTCAGGTGTATATAAGATCTAACGAATATACTGAAAGCAAGGAATGTGTTAATTTAATCCTTTATGAAATGATTGATAAACCGTTTTAGAAGTTAATTGTATAAACCATGTAAATGAAACATTTTAAAATGGTGTAGCAATTCAGAGCTAAGTACTGTTGAATTTAAAATAGAAACGGCTTTAATTAACTGAGTAATCAGATAATAAGTTTTAATATCAGGTTTTAAGATAAGTTTTATATGAAGAAAATCATTTTTTGTTACAAAATATTTTTAGATTTATATTAGCGATTGTTTGAGGAATAAAATTTTTGTGTCCTTTATTTACAGCCAGAGATTCCAGATAATGTGATTTCTGTGAGTTTAACTTTGATGTTTAATGTTGAACTTAATCTGGATGCATATTTTTCTTGTTATTTCTGTTAACAGTAGTACAGTTAAATTTTAATATCTTAAATCAAAATTATTGTTTTGATGTGTAGTTAGTATGTGTGGCCTTGAGTTTATAACATGAACTTTCCATTCTAATTAAATTTCTCAGTGCCCCAATGAAATGGTTACAATTAATGCTCATTTTTCTAAATTATCTAACCAAGTTCTCCTCCCACAGTGAATAGCTGAGGCCAAAATGTATTGTGTACTAGGTATAACTGGAAAGTAAGTGTACTAGGATCTCACATCCAGAGGGATATTATTTTCGACATGTGGGCTACACTTGTGTGTAGCCTGACTTCTCCCTTTCGGAACGAGAACTGTTCAAGGTCAATATATTGAGAACTAGCAACAAGGGATTTTGTGAAAAATGTCCATCCAATCTCCCGCCAAGTGCAAAATACGGGGTGTCATCCGTTATCTCGTTTGGAAGAGAAAACTTCCTTTTAAGGCTTATTATGAAATGAAAACTGCATATGGTGATAACGCTATGAATCATAGAATGTGTACAACTGGTGTGGCGCAACTGTCCATGATAAGCCTTCAGTCGTGACTGATGAAATCGTTAATGTGCTCCGTAACAGTCGCAAATTGACTGGATGAACTTTCTGCGATGTTTCTACAAATCTCCAGATCTCAACTATATAGAAACTCTTGGATAATGGACACTGTCTAGGAGGTGGTCAAAATCAGCACTACAATGCCAGGCCGCAAAAACCCAACACCACGAAAGAACTGCTCGCCTTTTTTAAAAGGGATGTCCTGAAGCTGCAAGTGGATGGAAAAAGGTTTCCAAACAGACGAGGTAAAGGAATCGGTGGAGAAATGGTGATTAAGAAATGGTTGAGAGGAATGGTGATTATGTCGAAAAATAGCTTACAAATGTACTAAGGTAACCATGTAATTTTTCTGTTAAAATTTTTAAAAATTTAACCTACAGAACAAATAATGTATACCACCCGTTGATAATTGGGTAAGTTTGCTACATCATTGCTGAATGTACTGAGATTATTTTAAGGTCAAGGATAGGATTCTTTTTTCAATACATTCCTCCCTGTCGTTAGTAAAATGTCTGTATTTATGGACTCAAGAGCTATAATAACTTTTTAATCTCTTTGACAAAGATGTGTGTCTTTTGGTTTCCACAAAGTTAAAATAAGATATAAAGGCCTTGGATAACATTTTAAAGAAATATTTAATTTTTCAGCTTAGTTTAAACATAACTTTCTGTGTTTGTAATATGCATGTTTGGGGATTTATATTTTATAATATATGCATATTTTATTTGAATGTTTGTAGGAATCGCTTATGTTGTATATCTATGTAGTTTTTCTACACAGATTAAAACATCTTTTATTTTCATCTTCTGTTTGCCAAGTGAATGGTATTTTGAAATTACTATTTGCATGTTTTTATGACATTATTTTAAAGTATTTTATCAATAATTATTCATAGTTTGCAATCTTATATTATGTTTTTTATAATGAAATTATGATGAATGCAACAATTTTGTATGTATTAATTAATTATTTCGTGTTAGAATTAAGTTTAATGATTTACCAACTTTCACAATTCAATTTTCACAATAAATTAGGTGATCAGAGCCCTTTATATACCGCTATTATTTGTTTTACTTATTTAATTACATTTATTCAATAAAATAAATTTACTATTTTCATTTCCTGTGTTACTACTTGTACAATATTTATTTCCATGACTGGTTATCTGAACAAAAGTTATTGTTTTGGCAAAAAAATAAAATCTGTTTAGCTTTATACAGTTTCAAGTGTGAGAGCAGTTGTTATTCAACTAAAAGAAGAATAATTCAATAATCATGAATCAGTGGAATGGTCAATAATATACTTTATTATGTTTTTTTTATAGATGTTGTGTTGATTTTTAATACAGAGCTTCAAAGTAGTGCTGGTGTTTTCATAGAATTTTAAGACTGTATGTACCAGTCTTGCAGAGACTATGCTGTTCAGTTTATAAACAAACCCTTGTGGGAGGTTGTCTCAAGAATGTCTACCAAATGTTCTTTGTTGATTTAAAATTTGATACTTCAAATTAATTAGAGTCACATGTAGACAATTCACTCAATCTTAATGTATGAGGATGAAATTTGTGGTAAAGAGTTGTTGCAATCAGAGATAAAGAATCTAAATAGGACTGTTATTGTGTGATATCTGTTACACAATTAAAATTAATAGGTCTATGTTACAAGGTTTATTAACAAACCCTAGAAGTATCATACTTCTAACAGCCAAAACCATCATAAAGCATTTCTTCTATAGAGTTGCCTTTCATTCCCCCAATAGTAACTTTTGATAACCAAACTTTCAATACCTATTAATTCATTAGATCGACACGGGTTAGACATCTCGGACTCAATAAACAACACATAAGTGTCGGTTTATAAACAAATCCATAATAATGGAGCATGATGCATCTGACATCCTTCAATTGCTAATCATTACATTCACATTTACTTTTGGCATCAACTGACAAATAAATCTTATATACAAATTAATTTCTCAAAACTTCTATAGTTACAGCGCTACACTGATCCAAAAGCAATTGACACATTTTACAATTATCGCTATAGATAACTATATCAAGGAGATCTACGTAATATACGTTGGTCATCAGTTCTAAGGTTAATATTCGATTATTGTTTTGATTCAATGAATACATCACTGCCCAATTGTACATAAGTGGAGTTCGGATATAAAAACACATTTGGTCACCAATAGACGTAAACAACAGTTAATGACTTATTGAGCAAAAATAGAACAATATGTCTTTTTTTATTTATTTTACTGCTCTGCATTGCTATTTCATCTTGTTTTATTTCAAAGAATATTCTACGAACCAATTCAACAATAATAGCTACTGAACTTTGAGTGTAATGAAGGATTCTAATTGTTTTATCATTACTTGGAGTAATGCATTTTAGTCCTCTATAATTCAGCTTGATCAGCCATCATGTTAAGCCAGAATATTGGTACGCAACTGTAATAAAGTTAATTTAGGCATTTTAATTTATGAAACCATTATAGAAAATAAAGGAGCTTAAAATGACTTGCAAGTTTATGTAAATCTTATTGATTATTAATATTCCTAAACAAAGTACAGTAGAGTCTCGAAAATCCTCCGAGTCCCGATTTTTCGAGCTTGTGTTAAATTCAAGTTAATTACTGTTAGACAATGCACCGTCGGATCTAGATAAAGATCAACTCTGGCCTGAAGATATCCGTGCTTTATTTCTACCCGCAAATGTTCGAGCTTAATCCATCCGATGGATCAGGGTGATCTGAATGTATGAAAAGAAACCAATGGTACCTTTTAGAATCTCTCTTAGAAGCGACTGAAAGGGAAGAAAGCATTGTTGGATTTCTTTAAAAAATACAGTTAAGGGAGTTGTGTACTGTATAGACGAATCATGGAACGAGATAAAAGAAGAAATATCAGGTAAGTCGTGGAATTAAATCCTGAGTCATAATAAAACTGTTGGCTGTGTCGTTGATCCACAAGAAGAAACATATTTGACATTTCTTATCAAGAAATTTTCAGGTTGTGAAAATTTAAATGATACGGACGTACGTCGATAGATGAGTAAGGACGAACGTAAGATAGTAAAAATAAGACATGTTACGACTATTGAAATGTTACCAGAAACTACCGAAGGTAGTGATAAAAAAAATAAAGATTAAAATAAATCATGGTGAAGGAACGGCCACCTTGGAAGCTGCAATGTACTATGAATAACAGACACCTGATTTGCCTCCGCTAAGATATCCACGCGATACTGCAGCTCAAAAACGATCTGATAAGCAGACGCAGAAGACACATAACTTTTTCCAAAATAATGTAGCAACCGTGATGAACAATATATTTCAAATCAACATTAATTTAAGTACTGTAATCAATACAGTTCTATTAACAAATTTTGAGCATTGTTAATTATAGTATTAGGGTTCATTAGAACTCCTGTTTTTTCTAATGTACAGGAACGTATTTCCGTTTAATCCAAGGGGGTCCATCTACCTCGAATTATCAAGACTCTACTGTATGTATTAATGTCAGCATAATTAGGGCAATTATATTATTGAATTGGGAGGCTCGTATAGATTAAGCATATATCTATTGTGGTACAAATGTTACCTTAAATGTATTATTATTAAAATTGTGAAACATTATTGCAAAACTTTATCAACTTACACTCTTTTTTTATTTGACAGACAAATCGAAGAAAGAAAGGCAGTATCAAAAATAAAGCTGTTGTTATAAAGGGGAAGAAGCTTGGAACAAAGTCATAATGTTTCCTTGAAGTTATGTTCACTAGTGCCTGCAATTTTCACCTTGCAATACTAAATTCATCTTGATTGATTGTATCAGAATTTTCATCAGTACCATTATGTAAATTGTACGAAATGTATTATTGTAAATGTGACGGATGAAAAAACTTTTTAGTATCAATTTTTTTAGTAACAGAAATTATTAAATAATTTATTTCTGTCAGTGATACATAGTTCTTGTAAATAAAAAATGTATCGAAGGAGAACATTTTCATAACCTTGAACCCAGTGTAGGAAGTAATTATTATTACCTTTTTAAAAAATTGAATTTCTTATAAACTAAAATTCCAATTTCAATTTTACATTCCGTATTTATGAATTTAGGGTATGTATTAACGATTTGTAATTTTACTTCAATTGGTAACTAAAAGTATAATTAATTTAATATAAAAGAAATAGGCAATCATTGTTTCTTTTGTTCTCTTTAAAATCAATTACTTAACTTATTGCTGTGTAGTTATTTTTTTAGTTGTTTTAAAATGATAGTTTTGAAAGTAGAATTCTTTGGTTTCAGAGTTAAAAGATTTGTTTGTTAGGCTGTTTGTAGTTGTTCTGTGATTAACATTATTAAATAATGTGAAAATCTACTCTGAAGTATAAACAATACACGCCTTGCAATTGGGGTGATTGTGAATTGTTAACAGAAATTTTTAACAAATATTTTTCAGATAAATGAAATAAGTGAATTGAAGAACATCACCTTTGACTGATTTAATTGCTTTAATTCTTAGATGTTGAAAGTGGTTATAAATGTGTCAATATAAATTATGTATTGTGTTAACATTTTAGAATGTTTGTTTTATTTTTGTGTTTATCAGTCGTTGTTTAAATATAAAATGATTTGTTTTTGGGTTAATGGTGATACTTTTATTATTCCTATTATTGTTTATATTTGTTTTCTGTTCAGGTCAATAGTTTTTAAAAATAAACATGATAAATTGACCTAAAATAACACAAATCATTTTAAAAGTCTTGTATTATAAATTTATTTCATTGCTTTTTAATATTTAGAAATAGTTTCCTAGCAGTAAAATTTTTGGAGAAATATTTAAGGATTTAAATACTTCACATATTTTTAAAATATTTGCTAAATTAAAATAAACTACCACAAAATATTGTATAGAAAGTAATAAACATCCATGATAAAAAAAATACATAGTGCTGTAAATCTCCCAAAGGTAAGTGATTGAATGTGTTTCCAGGATAAAATTAATTTAGCGTTATAATAAATCACGTTGTTTTATGGTTAACTAATTATAGACAGCTTTTTTTAATAACTCCATCATATCTTCTAAAAAGTTAATTTCTGTGTTCATTGTTTGCTCTAGGGCAGCAGTTCCCAACTTGTACAAAATAATACCAGTAATGGCGAACATCAATATTTCACACTTTAGATTTTACGAGGATTCGCTAATAGTTCACAAGATAGTTAATGTGTCGTTCATCAGAAATTACATGGAGCTTGTATGTTTGCATGCGACTGAAAATCACAGAATAAAATAGTGATTGGAAACATCTATTCCAGATTTAGGTGAACAATACAAATGCAGGGATGGGTCTACAATTTAATGTACGAAATGTTCAGGGAACCCTCTGTCGTGTAGCCCACACAAAAATATCATATACACAGCCGGTTGCCCCCTCCACCCAATACTAACAAGGCAGTCAGGCAACCACTCTTTGTCTTAACTGCGTAGAAAAATAGGGGGTATTTTTCATTGGAAAAACCTTGTTAGGGGTACATGAAATGAAAAACGTTGGTATTCACTGCTCTAGGGGCTTACATATTCATGATTATAAATAAATTCTGAATTTTGGTTTATGTGAAGTTAAATCCAGCAAGCATGGTGACAATACATTGTCATTGTATTTATATGTTCTTGCTGTCAATGTATAAGAAACCACCTTGGAACATTGCCTAAAACTTCAGCAGGTCTTCATTTCGACATGTTGAAAACAATTTCCAGGTTATGTTTATTTATTGAAATTGACAGTAACAAAAACACCTCTAAAAAAAATCTTGACTTGTGATCCCAGTTCGGGACATGTGAATAAACAGTTACATTAAGAAGAGGTTGTTCTTAATGAGACCATTTTACTCTCAAATTTTAATTTAACAATAAAAGTTTTGTTACCATAACCAGAAAGGGTAAAGAAAATACTTTTTTTACTGAAGAAGGAAAGCAACAATACTTTTTCACATACTCCAAAATTACTTCAATATCACATAAGGATTGTTAACTAACCTCTATATTTTATAAACAAAGATATACAACTTTCTTTATAAATGTTTTGATTATAATACCTAGACATTGTCACGCCACAGATTAAGATATTTATAACATTTTATGAACTGATGTAATATAGTTGCTAAAAATTGTAGCTGTCTGTGATTTTAGTCACATAATGATTCTGTCCTAGCATTCCTCATCATCTTTGCAATGGTGAGAAACAAGCAAACTTTTCATGTTACAAAACAGATGAAAGTCTTTTGGTGCCAGGTCTATGCTGTATAGAAGGTGGCCAGAAACATTAAATTTAAATTGGCTAATCAGTTTTTATCTACAGACAGCAATTTGAATCGTGAAAGGCACAGTGTCGGAGCGCATAGCTATGTTGATTAACACATTCAAGCCTACGCCCGATTATAGAATGGGATCCCATATTTATTTCCATCACCACGTAATTCTTGTGTATTTTCGATATTGTTCTTTATATTGGTTATTCTACTCTACATGTCTACCTTTAGGCCAATCTGAGTTGCTTTTACATACAAAAATATAATTTGTGAAGTGCCGATGCATGGTTAGAAGCGACAGTAATTCCTATCTTAAAACCAGGTAAAGACAAAACCAATCCCAGTAGTTACAGGCCTATATCTCTAACAAGCGTCTTGTGCAAACTACTGGAGAAGATGGTCAACCGCCGTCTTGTCTGGTACCTAGAAACCAATAATTTTCTTTGCAACGAACAGTGTGGTTTCAGACAAGGACGATCATCGGTTGACCAATTGGTTTTGTTAGAATCCGCTATTCAAAATGACTTTCTCTTGCGTCAAATACTCGTTGCTGTTTTCTTCGACCTTGAGAAGGCATACGATATGGCATGGAAAAGAGTAATTCTGAACACTTTAAAATCGTGGAGTATACAAGGGAATATCCTAGCATTCATCGCTAACTTTCTTTCAAACAGATCTTTCCGCGTTCGACTTGGAGGCACGTATTCAAACGGCTGTACACAGGAGAATGGTGTACCGCAGGGCAGCGTGCTGAGCGTCACGCTATTTGCCGTTGCAATGAATAGTATCACCAGCAATATATGATCTCCGGTACACTGTTCTCTTTTTGTGGATGACTTTTGTATATATGTGCCTGCTCGGTGTATGGCAACAGCGGAAAGGTCTTTGCAGTTAGCAATGTACAGATTAGAGGAATGGTCAAAAACTACAGGTTTCAAATTCTCTGCGAATTCTCTCGAAGACCCAATGTGTGCATTTAGTCGTCGTAGGCGACACCAGGAGCCGATTCTTTATCTTGATGGGATTCAGCTTCAAACCACGGGTAGTGTTCGATTTTTGGGTCTTTTATTTGATAGAAGACTCTCATGGATCCCACATGTTCGTGATTTGAAGGTGAGATGCAGCAAGAAATTGAATAAGTCCTTAGTGGTACGAATTGGGGAGCTGACAGAACTAGTATGCTTCGATTTTATCGTGCAGCCGTTAGATCGTGCATTGATTATGGCTGTCAAGCCTATTCATCGGCTAACACAGTTCTGAAAACTCTCGATGCTGTCCGCCACTCTGGACTTAGACTTGCTACTGGTGCGTTTAGAACTAGCCCATTCTCTAGTCTTCTTGTGGAGGCTGGGGAACCTGCTCTTTCGAGACGACGTCAGATGCTACAAATATCTTACATTTCTGGTCTTCGTAGCAAACCAAATCACCCGGCATTCAAAATTATCTTTAACAACATCCATAATGAAGATTACGATGCACGTCAATGTTCGACCGCTCCATTCGGCATACGAACATTATGAATAATGGATAACCTTGGGTTGCAACTACCTACAGTGTTTGAACGATCAATGTGCTATATACCTCCATGGATAATAAAAACGCCCTGCTTTGATTTTTCATTTTCCAGTTTTATAAAAACCAATACTCCTAATGTGGTGTACCACCAGGAGTTTTTACAGATCCCACCAGTATAGTGAGATTATTTTCACGGATGGATCTAAACTGGACAATGGCGTTGGGTGTGCGTTTTATGCATCTGGACGTACCTACACGTACGGATTGCCCTCAGCTTGCAGTGTTTTCACGGCAGAACTATTTGCTATTTTTAAAGCTTTGACCGTCATTCAATCTCTATCTTCACATTATCTTTTGTGTTCGGATTCCAAAAGTGCTATTCAGGATGTTTTCTCTAACAACCCTTTAGTTGGGGACATTTTGTGTGCTGTACACAGGCTTCAATTGAGGGGTGTGGGGGTAACTTTCTGTTGGGTTCCTGGACATTGCGGAATACTTGGAAACACAAAAGCGGATGAAGCGGCGAAGAAAGCTACAAGTTTGGTGCCTATTACTCAACGAGTTATGGCATCTGATTATGTGTGTTTCGCGAAACATTTATTGCTCGCTGCTTGGAATGACGAGTGGCATACCGTGATTCAGAATAAGCTGAGGGAAATTTAAAATACCGTCCGTCCATGGAGGTCTTCAATTCGTTCAAAATGTAGGGAGGAAGTGGTGGTTACACGCCTTCGCGTTGGCCACTCTTTTGCAACTCATGGATATTTGATGCGTCGTGAAGATCCACCAATACTGCGGTGATATCTTCACAATAAAACATATTTTAGTAGATTGTGTTAATGTAAGCAATATTCGTGCCCTTTTTAATTTAAAAGGGAGTTTGAAGGTGGTGCTAATATATTTTTTTTATTTATACATATAATTCTCTGTGTTTCTTTTATTTATTTTAATTTAATTTATTTTGTGTTCTTGTTATTGTTATTGAGATTTAATTATTGGTAAATTGTTACCTATTATTGTTTTACATATTGTTATTATTTATTTACTGTTATATTGTTCTTTGTTGTTATTTTGTTATTTATTGTTGTTGTTTTTTGTTTTGTAATTTTTGTTGTATTTAAATTTATTTGGTTTTATTTAAAATATTGCGTTTCGTGTTAGATTTTGTTTGGCGATGATAACCACAATTGGTTTTTTCGCCAGAGGAAAACAAATTGTGAAGTGTGGCGACCGAGAGCTAGCCGACAGTTGTTTGACAGATGCTGGTTTGATCAGGTAGTGAATCTTTTGTTAGTGCAAGTTGTTTATGTTTTGAGTTTTTTGTTCCCTCTAAATTCTATTTATCAGTTATTTGGTCTGTTTAATTTGTAGTTAAGGATTCGAGTTTGTTGTTTTTCGCTTTAAATGTTATCTTCCAGTTATTTAGTTTATTTAATTTTTATTAAGATAATACATTATAGATATAATTGCTAGACACTTAAAGGAGCGAGTCAATACGAAATATGTTGCTTTTAGACAATGACAGTGTGTGTCCCAAGCTGCTTCAAGTTATACCATACCAAATCAAATTATTTGCAGTGAAGTGTAGTGTTATTCATGTGTTTGTTTTCTTTTAAAGTATTTCCTTAAATCCCACCCAATATAGGATAGGTTGTGTAAATATATAGGCGCATATTTCATAGTAATATTTTAGGTTTACCTTTAAAATGCTATCTAACATGTAATATATATTTTCATTCCAGTGTATAATAGTGTAGTGATGTACAGTGTTGCTATTTTATCTATTTTACTTTTTTATAAATTTTTCAAAGGAGACTAACACTTCTATAGTGTGAGTAATCAGTTCATATCTATATATTTCTTAGCTAGCGATATTTCTAGCTAGTATTATGCTAGGCGTATTCATAGTTTGTCTGCTTCCTCACAACAGACATTCTAGAACCTTTGGATGTTTCTTATGGAAGCTCAATATGGTCAGGCTCCAACCCAAACATAATTATGAGGAAACTACAAGAATCTAGGTTTTTTCATAATTCTACTCTTGAAACTGCCTTCAATGGCTTTTTAAAGTCCAGAATTCACGAGTTTATTACCAATGTTAACTTTCAAAAGGATTACTTCATAGCCATACAACTTGAAGAGCAGAGGTGGGCGGGAATGTAGGAAATGATAATCGTCAGAATGTTCCAGCTCCACCTAGCCCGTCCAAGAGACATCCATGAAATTCCAAGTCAACAACTTTCCATCTCTAGAGCTGGGATCTAATTCTTAGAAAGTGGAACGCTCCTTAAGATATCTCTAAAAGCCTCCATTGGAAAGAAATAAGTGGCCTAAAATGACAGAAGAAACAATCAATAGCCAAGATACGCCTCATTTTAGAACATTAAGATCATTTTTAAAAACATTCAGTAAAGAAATATGAATCGTAGATAAAGCTACTCTGAAGATAAAACAGAATTTTCATTGGCGTTCTCATGACAAGGGTGCATCATGCACTATTTGTGTAAAGTGTTTCCCCTGAGAGGAAAATGGGTAGAGTGTACCAAATATTTTAAATGGTCTCTGACTGAATGTATTCATCTTCATCTAAAGTAAAAAACAGTGATTTTTACCTGGATGAGTAGATTGATGTAACTTACCTATAAACATGTTTTGGTCAATAAATTTATTGAGATATATTAACATAGCTTTAATTAGATTTTCTTATAGAAAAATTGATAGGTAATAATTGGATAGGGGGTACTGATTATAATACTAGTTTTTAAATAAAAACTTTTATAAATATGTTACACTTGTCTATTAGTAGCACTTTTATAATTGTTTGAAGACGGTCGTTTCAGATGTGTCCCACTGTCAACTTGGACCATAACTCTGAATTACGGCCCGAGTTGACAATGGGACACATCTCCTGAAACGGCCGTCCTCAATAATTACAAAAGTAGGTGTTACTATAGGCAAGTGTAACATATTTCTAAGTGTGTTTAGTTAAAAACTTGGATCTCACTTAAAGATGGAATCAACTAATAGGCTACTAATTTTTAAAACTTTTCTTTCTTTTATTTGTTTTTTGTTGAGAAAATTTTATTCAAATATTATTACACTGGAGGATAATTATGTATAGAGTTAAGTCACAAATAATTTTTTTAGTGATTTTTACTGTGAACGGATTTTTTTATTTTGAAATTTATTTTAGGCTAGGCTACTGTATTCAGGCACTTTCCCTTAATATGTAATGAACTTGCCCAATAATTCACATGATATAACTATTTTATTCAACATTTTTTACCGTAATTACATAAAGCTTAGTAGGCCTAAGTAAAACATGTCAAATATATATGTCAATGATAAATTGGTAAAATTTTGTAATTTTCCAGGCAAATGTATTCTTAAGTGAAAAAGTAACAAATTTTGTAGCAACATATAGGCTAACTAATAAATTGTCATTTATATGGAAAATTCTAACTTAACTATACAAAGATAAGGGAAGATATGGGTACATTAGCTTTTTTCCATGCAACGTTTTATTAATGAGCTTAGAATAATTGACTTGTCATTCTAATTTTTATACCTTTACCCAAATACCTTTAAATAGTTTTGTTTCAAATAGCTTTATTTTTCACAAATTTGAAAACCTCTGCATTCTTGGAATTCCATAATATGGAGGGTGGTATCGAACAGTCATGTTGTACTGAATAAAAAGACTTTTAATTTATTTTATTTCTCATAAATCCATAAAATACTCTTAAAATAAATATTTTTGAAAAATCAAGTATAAAACCTTTTTTTATTTTAAATTTTTAGTTGTTTTTGAGAAGTACAAAATTAGAAAATATTTTAGATTAGGATAAACATAAAAACTCTTAGTTCGTTCTTGTATTATTTTTTTTCGTACAAAGATCCCACTAGTAATAAAGACTACTTCCTTCTAAATCGGCACAATTTTTCGTGAGCCCAGTCTTTACACATTGGACACTATTCAGTTCTCTTCAAAACTCTTGGCACAAATGATGCAGTGAGTGTCTTAATTAGCCTTGTTTTGGGCTAATTTTGCCATTAATATTTAAAGCTTTCGTAAACTTGTAATTTTGTAATATTTTCTCAGTTTTTTCCACAACTTTCATTTACACTGAGCGTTCCAAAACTTCCCCTTAGATATAGCTCTGAGTCTGTCCCCTTATGAGCTTCTTGGAACACCGAATCACTTGCTTCCCTTATTGTTATTTTTCTACCTAAAACTTGTTCTCTTGATACACTTTTCACTCAATTTCCCTCTTATCTTTTCCATTTCTCTCTGGAGAAAAAAATCCTTTGATTAGAGTTTTAACTGTAAACATTGTCAGATTCTTTTTTGTCCGATACCATCCGAAAGTACTTTGTCCGTTACCACCCAAACGGCAATTGACGTGGATTACCTAACCTATTAGTTTGTGTAGGAATTCATTTAAACTACAACTGTTAGAGTAATATTGTAGGTTTATGATGGTAAACAAAATACATATAAATACTCTCATTTACTGAAGTTATAATCTCCCAAACCTAACTTTGTACCGCAATAAACAACTAAACGACGCAGCGTTATCATCCAATAAGGTGACAACTGCTCTGTTTACCTTAGAGAAACAATCTGATTGCATGACAGGTGCTGCCATTAGTTGTATGTGATTTGTCCGATACCAAACGACTTTCCCCTACATCAATGTCAACTTGACTCAAGTATATTTATCTATAAAGTAATGTAATTTCTCTCTAAAGTAATAATAATTTCAATGTTAATTTACATACTTAAGACATTTGAGGCCAAATGGTTACCTTGAAAGAGGTTTGTTTAACGTGCTTGACGTTTTTTTAGATCCAAATTAATTCTACTTGGTAGATATGTATATACAGATCAACCTCTGTATAACAAAGTCGATTATCCAGAAAAAATTCGTTGTAGAGAGGTATTCGTTATTGAGAGGTTGTGTTGTCAAGAATGCTCCCACCCAATCTTACTGATCTTACCGCATTACGTACGTACGGTAATAAAAGGGATACAGTATAATATCGCGAGCGTAGTTAGTGTAATAGGCCAATGTTAATATGGGATAATGTGTCAATTTATTTGAAATTCAAGTTGTTAAAAATGTTTTATTGATGTTTTCAGAATGTTTCTTCATTGTAGTATTAGATATCCATATTCAATATTTTTCATAGGGTCTACTCTGTATAAGCTATTATGATAAGTTATCTAATGCTTATGAAAACTTATAGTCACAATCTTTTTTAAAATTCATTTTCTGTAGTGTAGCTTTAAATTTTTTATTACTCCCTGATCGAATGGTTGAAGTATCGATGTAACATTTGGTGGAAAGAAAAACACATTGACACTCTTCAGTTTGGAATTGATGTCATGCGGATGTGCAGAGCAGTTGTCGATGAAAAGTGCAATTTTTATTTTCCAACCGTTACTTGCGTTAAAGCCACAGTGTCCTAATGATACTGCAACATTGAAATGAGTGATAAAAGAAAATGGTGGGAGAATGCTAATCTACTGTAGCCCTGTACAGTAGGCCTATCTATAAATGATGAGTTCTTAAAATTCCTAACCGATGAGTCACTGCATTTTTAACTGAACCGAACTATAACATGCAGTCAAATGTGTTTCGCCTACCATTCTTGGTTTTGTTGACCTTCCTACTGAAAATAAACAATTTCCTGGAAATGACATTGTGAGCTGCCTATACAACACTACATTTCTTTGGTTGAAGTGAAAAAAACTTCGTTATTGAGAGGTCCGAAATTCGTTACATAGAGGTAAATAAGCAGTATAACTTCTAAAATATCATGGGACCAGGTAAAAATTCGTTATATAGGGGATTTCGTTATCTGGAGGTTCGACTGTAGTTAGAAAGTGGTTAATTTGTAGTTATTATAGGTACATAGTAATAAACCTACAGACTATATAGGACAAGGCTTAGACTATACAGTAGGCTAACTCTTACATCATCTTTGCCAATTTTAAACACTAGGTCATTGGATACCAAATTTGGGGGGGGGGGGTGAAGGCAAGGGAGGGGGCGCGAGACCAGTTGTATAATAGTAAGGTAAATTCTCATTTGGTTAAAATTTAAGTACAAAATTTATAACTAAATTTACACCTTAGATTTATTTTGCATAGGTATTTTTAAATGAAATGTATGCATTTGTAAAAGGAATATAGGTAAAGATTGTGCAAATTTTGTAAATTTGAAATTAAATCAACATTACAGCTTGAAAAGAATAGGTCTAAATAGTACAAAAGTGTCACGAAACGAATGTTTGCAGTTCAATGTGGTAACACAATGGAACATTCATTTTGGATAAAACACTTTGAAGCGTATCATAACGCTCTTCGATTATACTTGCCTTTTTCAAGCACCTACTTGTGCAAAAAATATGTTCAGCACTTGTTACAATAAAAACAAAAAATAGGAACAAACGATGTTGCCAATGACTTGCATTGTGTCCTTACTAAAATAAAACTTTAAGTAGGCATGCTAATGAAAAAATGATATATCCATCTCACTAACAGACTTTTCTCTTACCAGTTGAAATTTATTTTCGAGTTAAAACTTGAAATGTTGTCATCATGTTTCTTGTGAAAGTATTTATAAATGAATAAATTGTTTTCAATAAATATATATATATATATATATATATATATATATATATATATATATATATATATATATATAGCCTATATATATATATATATATACATAATATTTGTTTTTTTTTCATATGGTTATACTATTTATTTATAGCATAAAGTGGAGGGGGCGTGGAAGGCTTTCATTACAAGAAGAGGTTGTTGTTACCAAAGGTTTTAGGAACTCCTGCTCTAGGTAGTTCAATGTTATTTGTACTGAACTCATTATTTTTTTTATAAGAAAAACATCCTAACTGGATTCTTTGTAGGTATGTTCCAAAACAGCTATATTTTATTGTGTGGAATAGTGGTCTGTTTAACCTAATGTTTAATTAGAAAATTCATACGATTTTATGTGTTGGTAGGTGGCTACGTTTAGGCTGTATACCAGTTGTATGAATTCTCAATACCTACTATTTAATGTTTACTTACCGAAGTAAATCATTTGTTTTGTGTTTAGAATGTATTTTTGCGTAACGTATGTGAAAACGAAAAAATCGGATGGACCCGTATTTTGTCAAGTAAAGATTACCTTAAATTCAATTATACTTGGTTCTTAAAAAGTGTCAGACATGCCTAAAGATATGTTCGTTTAAAAAATTGGAAAACAAATAGCCTATATCATTAATTTAAATTTATTATACTAAAAATGAGTGTTTTTATAAAATGTTAAATGTTGTTTCAACTTATAATGTACAATACAGAAAGTAACAGCTGAATAATAAAATCTGGCATTGGAAGTAATTATACACAGAGCCGTCCTAAGTAAAGGCCTGGAGCAAAACATTTTTGCAAACCCTTTTTTTTTAAATTTGTCCCCCAAACAAATTTTAAAATTCCCGTGCAAAAAGGTGTGTATAGAGCAGTTTTGGTGGCCATTCTTTCTTAAAACACGCTAATTATTTATGTGATTTTTTTCATTTGCTACGGTTGAAACGCCGTCACTATCAAACGATGTGTTGCATTCTTTTGGTCGCGATGCCGATGTCTCGTTTGTATGTTATTAATCAATAATTTAACATATTGCGCGGGTAATCAGACAGATATTTTAGGCATGTAGGCTATATCTGTACATACATATATTATTTTCATTCAACCAAAACATTTTACTAATTTTTGGCGAGTAAAAAATTAGTACGCGGCCCAAGGCCTTCCTTAGCAGCCACTCCACTCACTACACCTTAAGGACGGCTCTGATCATACATTATCCCTCAATTGGTGACGGCTATGAGACATTTGCTAATTCTTCAGCACAAGTTTAATGCTTCTTATACATTAAAGGTGCGATTTAATTCGGAATGTTTGTTTCTGTTTGTGTCATGTGATTCACAAAGCCATAGAGATTGATATGTAGACGGAGACATAGATAATACATAGTCACGTCCGAGACAATTTATGGCCGAGATTAACTGACATTTGTTTACTACAATCTAATGATGGCACATTAGGTTTCCGGGCGTCCAAACATTTTGTCAATGACTCATATTTACAACATTGTGTTCCCACCTCGAGTTAGTTCATTCACTCTAATAGGACAGTTATCCTTTATTCTTGCGTTAGTTCAGAAAACTTAGTTTATTTTTATGATCGTTAATTTTACTGGATATTTTGCCGCGTTAAGTGGTTCAAACTAAAAAAAACATTAAAATATAAAAGTTATACCAAATTCAATCTATTCATAATACTCCCTGAAGCATTGTTTCAGTTGAAGCATCAAAAGATAACTTGGGATGGTCGGATTTAATAACGACTCAGGCACAATATTTTCCAAACTTCTGAAGCACTAACGTAAAAATTAAACCTTTATATAAACACGTATCGACACTAGAGAAGGTTCAATTAGCCTGGGAGTGAGCGTGCCGGTGAGCTCGCCGTCTCTAAGAAGGTGAGCTGGGAGCGCACAGGTACGCTCTCTGTGCCTCGTAAGAGAACCCATAACTTGCCGGTACGCTAGCCGTGCTGAACGTGTTAACAGCATCTCATACAATTCTTATATTAGGCCTATTATAATTACTCTATTGCTAAAAACTATAATTTTTATATATTTGTTGATTCCATCTTCACGTGAGCTACTAGTTTTCACTAAACACTTGTAATACTTACAAACTTGCCTATAGTAGCACTTATATTTGTTGATGACGGCCGTTTCGGGAGATGTGTCCCATTGACAAGTCAGACAGTAACTGATCTCAAGGTTAGTCACCATAATATCCCACCCCCACCCTAATACCCTAACCTTCGTAAACCTTGAGATCAGTTACGGTGTGAGTTAACAATGGGACACATCTCCCGAAACGGCCGTCCTCAACAAATATAAGTAAGTGCCACTATAGGCAAGTTTGTAAATATAACTAGTGTTTAGTATAATTTTCAATATATAGGCCTACTTAACAATATTCCAATTAAAACAGATTTTCAAGAGTAAAACTTTTGACCTACTGATATGTCATTTTGATAACTTATACTCTTTTTAACAAGCACTCTAGATATACTTAGGAAGTTCTATTTGAATATGTTTTAAACATATCCACTGAAGACGAACACATCTGTTAGCGTTAACTGACTACATTATAAACTCCGTGGTGGTTTTGAGAAATCTGACGGAAAACTGCCCTTATGACGCGAACTCAATGCTTTTCCGAAAATTCTCAGACGGGCCTAAAGAAGTTTTCCCATCAAAACACTTAGCCTTACACTCAACTAAGTCTAGCTACATAATGTGAATTATTCTGGGATGTTAAAATTTCAACGTAACTATGTGGAGTTTTAAAGTAGCCTGCTAGATGAAAAATTGTAAGATACTTCTGAAATGATTGTAATAAATAATTCTGCTATGCAGCAGCATAGTCAGAAATTTAAAAAATGTCAATAAGTTTTTTGAAAGCTTCACCTCTGCAACATTAGCCGGTCTGTTTTGTGCACAAGTAAATAAGAAAGAAAGATGGTGAAAAAGAGTATCTGTCTTCCGACCTAACCTCCTAGTAAAAGAACACAAAGTAGTGGCACAGTGAGGAGAGTTTCCAGTCCAGCATATCGTAACCATTGCCCCCACGAATCTAACCTCAGACCCGTGGTAACAGTCTGCAAGAGTCTTTCGACCTTACTGTAAGGCCTGGACTGGTGACCGGTCCACCCGTAGGATGAGACTCTTACCTTGACACTACGATTTGGTTGCTTTCCAGAAGTATTTGAACCTGCCAAACGGCCAGGTGTTCCGTACCTCGTCTGATTAGTTCGGTCCAGTAGGATCTTTATGCACTCTTGATCTTCCTTAGCTAAAAGCCGGACTCTCAGGCTCGGGACTTAGTCCTAGATGGGCATAAACACATCCCATTACAGCCTCCATCTGCAACAGTAAACCAGTTTGTTTTTAGGAAAGAGTGAAGAAGAAAGAAAATGAGTGAAAAGAAATATGGCGACAAGGAGTGCCTGTCTCACAACCTAACCTCCTTCTCCAGCGTATTGAAATCATTACCCCTATAAATCCGACCTTAAGCTCACGACTCGTGTCTGGGTGACTAGGGTCAGACTTGAAACAGAGCGCTATGCGACACGGTGCGTGGTACCATTCTGCAAGATTCTTTCGACCTCACTAAAAGCCCTTGACTGGTGACCGGCCCTCCCCTGGAACGAGACGAACTCTAACCAGACACTACGATTTCGATCGCTTTTTCATAGTTGTTCGGTACCTATAGAACCTTCCGAACGGCCAGGTGCTCCGTACCTCAGTACCCCGTCTGAAGAGTTCGGTCCAGGGAGTGGAATCGGATCTTTATCTACTCCCTGCCCTTACTTAAGCGCCGGACCCTCAAACTTGGGACTTGGTCCTAGGGCGGCATAAACCCATCACGTTGGACCATTAGAACCACCATCTGTAATAGCAATTTTCCTTAAATATAAGCCATAACAGTTAAAATTTAGACGCTATTCGTACGCTTTATTTCTCAATTATACAGCTCTCGCCAAACGAGGCTACGAATATGTTTTATAGGTACTGAAGCCGAATATTCTATAATTGAAATTTTAGACAGATATTACTTTTTTAATTTACTTTGATATAACCTTAATTAAATTTTTCTGTTTAACTACGTTGAATTTTAATTAGATTATAGTTAAACATTTTTTAACATTGTATAATGATTTTGCTTTAGCATTTCTAATAAATATATTGATTTTGGGAGAAAATTGTTTTCTATTCACTTAAAGTAAATTTATGAGGTTGTTTCAGAGAATATTGCCATCAGGACAATGAAAGAGCTACGTAAATGTTTTTGGTTAGAGCCTTCACTAAATATTAGCCTAGTATCCATGTAACAAGGCTTTCAGAGTGAAGTGTAATACAAGCACTTTCCAGAGAACTTTAAAATGTTAGTACATCCGTTATGAGCGACTATAAACGGGCAGTCACTCCGCTCGTTAGCATACCTCTGTCGCGGCTATTTTATTTTGTTACTCGCCGCGCTTGTGGGCCTAGATTGCCAAGTGACGAGAAGCGAGCATGTTGGTTGTATTATTTTCTCTCGTGAATTTTAGTTTTCAGTGTTCTATTCAGAACCAGCGAATTACGGTAAAAAAATAACGCCAAGCATGTTTAGGATCTTCATGAAAAATATGAATGTATTGCCATTCGTATCCAGGTATAGACAAGTGTAGGCCTACTTTCAAAGTGTATTCAAATACACATTGCAAAGTATAAACATGTAGCCTATAAAGTGAAAAGTATAGACGAGTAGGGTCTATACATTGCAAAGTATAGTCAAGCATAGCAATATATATATATATATATATATATATATATATATATATATATATATATATATATATATATATTCCAAGGTTTAAACAAGTATAGGCTACATTGCAAAGTACAGACAATGTATGCATTGCAAAGTCCATCCAAGCACAAACCATACATTGTAAAGTATAAACGAGTATACATTGCATAATATAAACAGTATAGATTGTATATACGTATAGATTGCAAAATATAAACAAGTATACATTGCAAAATATATTCAAGAATAGGAAAATATTCTTTGCAAGGTATTCCCAATCATAGCATCGTGAAGAAAAGGAAAGTATACTCTGCAAATTATATCCAAGCTTAGAGCCGTATACATTGCAAAGAATAAACAAGTATACACTGCAAAATATATCCAAGAATAGGAAAGTATACTTTGCAAGGTATTTCCAAGCATAGCCTCGTATGCATAGCAAAGTATAAAAGCGGTTACATTGCAAAATATTTTTAAGAATAGAAAAGTATACTCTGCAAAGTATATCCAAGCATAGACAAGTATATGTTGCAAAATATATCCAAGCTTAGACAAGTATACATTGTAAAATATATCCAAGAATAGGAAATTATCTTTGCAAAGTATATCCAAGCATAGACCTGTATAAATTGCAAAATATATTCAAGAATAGGACAGTATACTTTGCAAGGTATTCCCAATCATAGCATCGTGAAGAAAAGGAAAGTATACTCTGCAAATTATATCCAAGCTTAGAGCCGTATACATTGCAAAGAATAAACAAGTATACACTGCAAAATATATCCAAGAATAGGAAAGTATACTTTGCAAGGTATTTCCAAGCATAGCCTCGTATGCATAGCAAAGTATAAAAGCGGTTACATTGCAAAATATTTTTAAGAATAGAAAAGTATACTCTGCAAAGTATATCCAAGCATAGACAAGTATATGTTGCAAAATATATCCAAGCTTAGACAAGTATACATTGTAAAATATATCCAAGAATAGGAAATTATCTTTGCAAAGTATATCCAAGCATAGACCTGTATAAATTGCAAAATATATTCAAGAATAGGACAGTATACTTTGCAAGGTATTCCCAATCATAGCATCGTGAAGAAAAGGAAAGTATACTCTGCAAATTATATCCAAGCTTAGAGCCGTATACATTGCAAAGAATAAACAAGTATACACTGCAAAATATATCCAAGAATAGGAAAGTATACTTTGCAAGGTATTTCCAAGCATAGCCTCGTATGCATAGCAAAGTATAAAAGCGGTTACATTGCAAAATATTTTTAAGAATAGAAAAGTATACTCTGCAAAGTATATCCAAGCATAGACAAGTATATGTTGCAAAATATATCCAAGCTTAGACAAGTATACATTGTAAAATATATCCAAGAATAGGAAATTATCTTTGCAAAGTATATCCAAGCATAGACCTGTATAAATTGCAAAATATATTCAAGAATAGGAGTGTATACTTTGGGAGGTATTTTCAAGCATAGTCTCGTATGCATTGCAAAGTATAAAAGAGGTTACAATGCAAAATATATCCAAGAATAGGAAAGTATACTCTGCAAAGTATATCCAAGCAGGATAGACAAGTATACGTTGCAAAAAATATCCAAGCTAGACAAGTATGCATTGCAAAATATATCCAAGAATAAGAAAGTATCCTTGCAAAATATATCCAAGCATAGTCCTGTATAAATTGCAAAATATATCCAAGAATAGGAGTGTGTACTTTGGGAGGTATTTCCAATCATAGCATCGTGTACGTTGCAAAGTATAAACAAGTACACATTGCAAAATATAATGAAGAAAAGGAAAGTATACTCTGCAAAGTATATCCAAGCATAGAGCCGTATACATTGCAAAGTATAAACAAGTATGTATTGCAAAATATATCCAAGAATAGGAAAGTATACTTTGCAAGGTATTTCCAAGCACATTCTCGTATGCATTGCAAAGTATAAAAGAGGTTACATTGCAAAAGAGTGTTTTGTTTCATTGCAAAACATATCCAAGAATAGGAAAATATACTTTGCAAGGTATTTCCAAACATAGCCTAGTTTGCAATGCAAAGTATAAAAGAGGTTACATTGCAAAATATTTTTAAGAATAGAAAAGTATACTCTACAAAGTATATCCAAGCATAGACAAGTGTACATTGCAAAATATATCCAAGAATAGGAAAGTATACTTTGCAAGGTATTTCCAGAGGTAGCATCGTATGCATTGCTAAGTATAAAAGAGTTTACATTGCAAAATATATCCAAGAATAGGAAAGTATACTCTACAAAGTATATCCAAGCATAGACAAGTGTACATTGCAAAATATACCCAAGAATAGGAAAGTATACTCTACAAAGTATATCCAAGCATAGACAAGTATACGTTGCAAAATATATCCAAGCTTAGACAAGTATACATTGCAAAATATATCCAAGAATAGGAAAGTATCCTTGCAAAGTATATCCAAGCATAGACCTGTATAAATTGGAAAATATATCCAAGAATAGGAGTGTATACTTTGGCAGGTATTTTCAAGCATAGTCTCGTATGCATTGCAAAGTATAAAAGAGGTTACATTGCAAAATATATCCAAGAATAGGAAAGTATACTCTGCAAAGTATATCCAAGCATAGACAAGTATACTCTGCAAAGTATATCCAAGCATAGAGCCGTATACATTGCAAAGTATAAACAAGTATGCATTGCAAAATATATCCAAGAATAGGTAAATATACTTTGCAAGGTATTTCCAAGCACAGTCTCGTATGCATTGCAAAGTATAAAAGAGGTGACATTGCAAAGGAGTGTTTTGTTTCATTGCAAAACATATCCAAGAATAGGAAAGTATACTTTGCAAGGTATTTCCAAGCATAGACTAGTTTGCATTGCAAAGTATAAAAGCGGTTACATTGCAAAATATTTTTAAGAATAGAAAAGTATACTCTGCAAAGTATATCCGAGCATAGACAAGTGTACATTGCAAAATATATCCAAGAATAGGAAAATATACTTTGCAAGGTATTTTCAAGAGTAGCATCGTATGCATTGCTAAGTATAAAAGGGTTTACATTGCAAAATATATCCAAGAATAGGAAAGTATACTCTGCAAAGCATATCCAAGCATAGACAAGTATACGTTGCAAAATATATCCAAGAATAGGAAAGTATACTCTGCAAAGCATATCCAAGCATAGACAAGTATACGTTGCAAAATATATCCAAGCTTAGACAAGTATACATTGCAAAATATATCCAAGAATAGGAAAGTATCCTTGCAAAGTATATCCAAGCATAGAGCTGTATAAATTGCAAAATATATCCAAGAATAGGAGTGTATACTTTGGGAGGTATTTTCAAGCATAGTCTCGTATGCATTGCAAAGTATAAAAGAGGTTACATTGCAAAATATATCCAAGAATAGGAAAGTATCCTTGCAAAGTATATCCAAGCATAGAGCTGTATAAATTGCAAAATATATCCAAGAATAGGAGTGTATACTTTGGGAGGTATTTTCAAGCATAGTCTCGTATGCATTGCAAAGTATAAAAGAGGTTACATTGCAAAATATATCCAAGAATAGGAAAGTATCCTTGCAAAGTATATCCAAGCATAGAGCTGTATAAATTGCAAAATATATCCAAGAATAGGAGTGTATACTTTGGGAGGTATTTTCAAGCATAGTCTCGTATGCATTGCAAAGTATAAAAGAGGTTACATTGCAAAATATATCCAAGAATAGGAAAGTATCCTTGCAAAGTATATCCAAGCATAGAGCCGTATACAATAGAAGTATGCATTGCAAAATATGTCCAAGAATATGAAATTATCCTTTGCAAAGTACACACATATACATTGCAAAGTATAGATATGCGCACACAGGAAAGTATTGGAAAGATTACGTGGAACATATATCCATGCATTAATTACAGTTATAGCCATATATTCATCGGAGAGTAGGCTATAGCCAAGTATACATTGCAAAGTATAAACAAGGATTTTCAGAAGTTTAAGATAAACTATAAACAATAATATGTATTTATAAGTTATACTTGGTTATAGTAGGAGTTACTTTTTCGTTGATTGAGGGATAGCTGTCTCGGGAAATATGTCCCTTTGTCAACTCAGACAGTAACCCTTTAGGAAAGAGTAACATATTAACATATGCTCTAGTGTTTATGGACTCAAGTACATAATTTAAAATAAATCCCAAAAAGTTAAATGTTAAGTAATTATTTAAATAACTAAGTGGAAACTATTAACTTGCTCTGCTGACGCTTTCGAAACCCTAATCAACGCCTTCATTGACGAACCCTTATCAACGAAGCGATGGCTTTGATTGAATGCGTCAGCATAGTAAGTTAATAGTTTTCACTTAGTTGAGTAGTAGGTTAGGTCAGCTGAGTAGGTAATTGGTTTCACTTAGTTCTTTCAATAATTATTTATGAAATTATTAATAGTATGTGCATTTGATTTACAGCATTGGCATTAGAGGTAGGCTGCTAGTAGGGACAGCGGCCGTCTGTGGGTGGGATCGTATCTACCCAGTGAGGATATGAGTGTGGATGTTGTATGTGCGTGGGCCTGTTTGTAGAGCCTTGTTGCTAAGTGTCGGAGGTGATGTTTGATGAAAAGCACTTTCAAGTCAGTTTGAAGTAGTGTTTATCTTAGATGCCTTTTTGATTATTTGCAAAACCTTGTTTTGGAATAACTAGAGTCCGCGTATGCGGGAGTTGCTTGCATGGTCCCAGACGGGTGAAGCGTAAGTGAGTATGCTGCGCAATATAGATACGTGTATAGTAGTGGCCGCCCGTAGTGAAAGTGGGCTTGTTCTGTTAAGCATTGGATACAGTTGTGTTCGTCTAACTTTTGCTTTCCTTAAGGTGTTGAAAATACGAGGGTCTTAAGTCAAGCCCTCATCGGGTAAAGCCCTAGGTAATTAACTTAATTCCCCCAGTGAATGTCCTCGCCTAGTAGTTTTATTGGTGTGTCCTACGTTTGGAGAGAAGGATAGCATGGCACTTGGCCACGTTCACCTTAACTCTCCAGTAACTTAGTCAGGATTTTAGTCCTGTTAGGTGGTTTTGTAGTCTGGAGTAAATGAAATGTAGTTTCCGTGTCAGAGCTGATAACGTGGTGTCGTCTCCAAATATCGCCACTTGTATGTTGGGTACTGTCAACCACGTAGATATGAACAACACGGGCACAATAATTGACCCCTGAGGGACTTCGGGCCGTAGAGTTTGCAATGTAGATTGAGTTTGGTCTACTTACTCTTTCCACGTTCAACAAAACCTCTATATATGTTCGGCAGCTTCTAGTAATTTCTTGTAATTTCTAGCCGCTTCACTTTTTAGAATGTCCTCCCCTCTTGCAGAAAGGTGTGGCTATTGTGTCTACTCAGGAGTGAAAGGACTTGTAAACATTTCAAGCCGTGTGACTTAAATCACGGTGAGGCCTTGCTCGTTTCAATATATTATATGGTGCTATACTAAATTTTTATAGAGCTTTATTAAAGATTAGCCACAAAGTATAGGGTTAGGATGGGTGGTTTTATATATATATATATATATATATATATATATATATATATATATATATATATATATATATATATATACATGTATATATGTATATATATATATATATATACATAAAGTTATAAAAACAATAACATAAAGTAAGTGACTGTTGAGGCATCCTCCTTATTGCGTGTCCACCCTGACGACGTTGTGCGAAGTAAATTGGAGAAATTTAAAATTTGTGTTGCCAACTGAAACAAAAAATGGCTATTTGTTTTTTCATTGTTGTATTTCAACTATTTCGATGGTTATGGTGTACAGACAGGTCTATACCTGCCCAGCAGGGTAGGTCCTAGACAAATATTTCGGGAGGATATAAAGAGTGTAAAACCAAAACCTATAGAAGTTTCATTATTTTATTATGTCTTTGTGAATAAAAAGCAAGGCTAGGCCGTTAAGTCTCTCTCGACTAAGGATTTCTTAAATAGTATTGGAAACTGGAGAAAGATCTGCAGAAGCTGCGGTTACTGGAATTACACAGCTTATTTTAATATGTTGTGTGCACATGGAAAACAATTTTGTCACATGCATTAAGAGCGGAAATAGAATCCTCTGGCATCGGTCCTGCTTCCTGTTTACATCCTTCAGTAACGTTTCTTCTACACATTTTCAGATCAACATAAAGTACACTAGTTGGTTTGTGTATACTTATTGTTTAGAATAAATTATGGTGTTTTAATATTTCAAGGGGTATATCTCCCCATGTTTGTCCCCCACTACAGCACCAAGAGAGTAGGCTACTACTTTTCTTTCACTTACCCTTCTTATCCCTCTTATCCGCCCGTTAGTTTAAGTTCAACTAATTATTTTCCAATTTAGTTTATTCGAATAAACTATTTTGTAAATTGTAAAGAATTTGTTTAGTGAAATTGTCAATACACTTATCTTCATTTCTGTTAGGAATATTTCTATATGTTTGAGTACATTTTTCTGCCATTCCTAATTTTTCAATATTCTCTTCTGTTGACGCGTTTCGGATTAACTCCGTTTTCAAAACTTCAATAGTACTGGTCGCCCAAATTTTGAAGAGTGGTGTGCACCAATAGGAAGTGAGGTCTGGAAGTGGCGGGGGCGTGGCTAACGTTATATAAAGACGAGCTCAAAATTTGGGCGACCAATACTATTGAAGTTTTAAAAATGGAGTTAATCCGAAACGCGTCAACAGAAGAGAATATTGAAAAGTTAGGAATGGCAGAAAAATGCACTCAAACATATAATATTTTTAGTGTTATATATGATTAAAAAAAACTTATTTGGCGTTTCTTTTTTCTTTTATAGTCATTTAATTTTTTGTTTTTACTCGAAAAATAAATTGTTTACTATATTATTGATGTTTACTTTTGTTGTTCGTGTTTTATGTAAGATAAGGGTTTAATGAAAATGTAGTCACTTTTACGTAATCTTCCTTCAGGCCCACTAAATTCAAATATCTTTTTCCAGTCAATAGTAAATATATTTATTATGATAACAGTATGTTAATTATGTTAACATAGTATGTTATCATTCGTATTAACATACCATGTTAATAGCACGCTATTATGTGAATAGTAATTATGTTAACATAGTATGTTGTCATTCGTATTACATACCATGTTAATAGCACGCTATTATGGAATAGTAATTATGTTAACATAGTATGTTGTCATTTGTATTAACATACCATGTTAATAACACGCTATTATGTGAATAGTAATTATGTTAACATAGTATGTTGTCATTCGTATTAACATACCATGTGAATAGTAATTATGTTAACATAGTATGTTGTCATTCCTATTAACATACCCTATTAATAGCACGCTATTATGTGAATAGTAATTATGTTAACATAGTATGTTGTCATTCGTATTAACATACCATGTTAATAGCACGCTGTTATGTGAATAGTAATTATGTTAACATAGTATGTTGTCATTCGTATTAACATACCATGTTAATAGGACGCTGTTATGTGAATAATAATTATGTTAACATAGTATGTTGTCATTCGTATTAACATACCATGTTAATAGGACGCTGTTATGTGAATAGTAATTATGTTAACATAGTATGTTGTCATTCGTATTAACATACCATGTTAATAGCACGCTGTTATGTGAATAGTAATTATGTTAACATAGTATGTTGTCATTCGTATTAACATACCATGTTAATAGGACGCTGTTATGTGAATAGTAATTATGTTAACATAGTATGTTGTCATTCGTATTAACATACCATGTTAATAGCACGCTATTATGTGAATAGTAATTATGTTAACATAGTATGTTGTCATTCGTATTAACATACCATGTTAATAGCACGCTATTATGTGAATAGTAATTATGTTAACATAGTATGTTGTCATTCGTATTAACATACCATGTTAATAGCACGCTATTATGTGAATAGTAATTATGTTAACATAGTATGTTGTCATTCGTATTAACATACCATATTAATAGCACGCTATTATGTGAATAGTAATTATGTTAACATAGTATGTTGTCATTCGTATTAACATACCATGTTAATAGCACGCTATTATGTGAATAGTAATTATGTTAACATAGTATGTTGTCATTCGTATTAACATACCATGTTAATAGCACGCTATTATGTGAATAGTAATTATGTTAACATAGTATGTTGTCATTCGTATTAACATACCATGTTAATAGCACGCTATTATGTGAATAGTAATTATGTTAACATAGTATGTTGTCATTCGTATTAACATACCATGTTAATAGCACGCTATTATGTGAATAGTAATTATGTTAACATAGTATGTTGTCATTCGTATTAACATACCATGTTAATAGCACGCTATTATGTGAATAGTAATTATGTTAACATAGTATGTTGTCATTCGTATTAACATACCATGTTAATAGCACGCTATTATGTGAATAGTAATTATGTTAACATAGTATGTTGTCATTCGTATTAACATACCATGTTAATAGCACGCTATTATGTGAATAGTAATTATGTTAACATAGTATGTTGTCATTCGTATTAACATACCATGTTAATAGCACGCTATTATGTGAATAGTAATTATGTTAACATAGTATGTTGTCATTCGTATTAACATACCATGTTAATAGCACGCTATTATGTGAATAGTAATTATGTTAACATAGTATGTTGTCATTCGTATTAACATACCATGTTAATAGCACGCTATTATGTGAATAGTAATTATGTTAACATAGTATGTTGTCATTCGTATTAACATACCATGTTAATAGCACGCTATTATGTGAATAGTAATTATGTTAACATAGTATGTTGTCATTCGTATTAACATACCATGTTAATAGCACGCTATTATGTGAATAGTAATTATGTTAATATAGTATGTTGTCATTCGTATTAACATACCATGTTAATAGCACGCTATTATGTGAATAGTAATTATGTTAACATAGTATGTTGTCATTCGTATTAACATACCATGTTAATAGCACGCTATTATGTGAATAGTAATTATGTTAACATAGTATGTTGTCATTCGTATTAACATACCATGTTAATAGCACGCTATTATGTGAATAGTAATTATGTTAACATAGTATGTTGTCATTCGTATTAACATACCATGTTAATAGCACGCTATTATGGAATAGTAATTATGTTAACATAGTATGTTGTCATTTGTATTAACATACCATGTTAATAACACGCTATTATGTGAATAGTAATTATGTTAACATAGTATGTTGTCATTCGTATTAACATACCATGTGAATAGTAATTATGTTAACGTAGTATGTTGTCATTCCTATTAACATACCCTATTAATAGCACGCTATTATGTGAATAGTAATTATGTTAACATAGTATGTTGTCATTCGTATTAACATACCATGTTAATAGCACGCTGTTATGTGAATAGTAATTATGTTAACATAGTATGTTGTCATTCGTATTAACATACCATATTAATAGCACGCTATTATGTGAATAGTAATTATGTTAACATAGTATGTTGTCATTCGTATTAACATACCATATTAATAGCACGCTATTATGTGAATAGTAATTATGTTAACATAGTATGTTGTCATTCGTATTAACATACCATGTTAATAGCACGCTATTATGTGAATAGTAATTATGTTAACATAGTATGTTGTCATTCGTATTAACATACCATGTTAATAGCACGCTATTATGTGAATAGTAATTATGTTAACATAGTATGTTGTCATTCGTATTAACATACCATGTTAATAGCACGCTGATATGTGAATAGTAATTATGTTAACATAGTATGTTGTCATTCGTATTAACATACCATGTTAATAGCACGCTATTATGTGAATAGTAATTATGTTAACATAGTATGTTGTCATTCGTATTAACATACCATATTAATAGCACGCTATTATGTGAATAGTAATTATGTTAACATAGTATGTTGTCATTCGTATTAACATACCATGTTAATAGCACGCTATTATGTGAATAGTAATTATGTTAACATAGTATGTTGTCATTCGTATTAACATACCATGTTAATAGCACGCTATTATGTGAATAGTAATTATGTTAACATAGTATGTTGTCATTCGTATTAACATACCATGTTAATAGCACGCTATTATGTGAATAGTAATTATGTTAACATAGTATGTTGTCATTCGTATTAACATACCATGTTAATAGCACGCTATTATGTGAATAGTAATTATGTTAACATAGTATGTTGTCATTCGTATTAACATACCATGTTAATAGCACGCTATTATGTGAATAGTAATTATGTTAACATAGTATGTTGTCATTCGTATTAACATACCATGTTAATAGCACGCTATTATGTGAATAGTAATTATGTTAACATAGTATGTTGTCATTCGTATTAACATACCATGTTAATAGCACGCTATTATGTGAATAGTAATTATGTTAACATAGTATGTTGTCATACGTATTAACATACCATGTTAATAGCACGCTATTATGTGAATAGTAATTATGTTAACATAGTATGTTGTCATTCGTATTAACATACCATGTTAATAGCACGCTGTTATGTGAATAGTAATTATGTTAACATAGTATGTTGTCATTCGTATTAACATACCATGTTAATAGCACGCTATTATGTGAATAGTAATTATGTTAACATAGTATGTTGTCATTCGTATTAACATACCATGTTAATAGCACGCTATTATGTGAATAGTAATTATGTTAACATAGTATGTTGTCATTCGTATTAACATACCATGTTAATAGCACGCTGTTATGTGAATAGTAATTATGTTAACATAGTATGTTGTCATTCGTATTAACATACCATGTTAATAGCACGCTGTTATGTGAATAGTAATTATGTTAACATAGTATGTTGTCATTCGTATTAACATACCATATTAATAGCACGCTATTATGTGAATAGTAATTATGTTAACATAGTATGTTGTCATTCGTATTAACATACCATGTTAATAGCACGCTATTATGTGAATAGTAATTATGTTAACATAGTATGTTGTCATTCGTATTAACATACCATGTTAATAGCACGCTATTATGTGAATAGTAATTATGTTAACATAGTATGTTGTCATTCGTATTAACATACCATGTTAATAGCACGCAGATATGTGAATAGTAATTATGTTAACATAGTATGTTGTCATTCGTATTAACATACCATGTTAATAGCACGCTATTATGTGAATAGTAATTATGTTAACATAGTATGTTGTCATTCGTATTAACATACCATATTAATAGCACGCTATTATGTGAATAGTAATTATGTTAACATAGTATGTTGTCATTCGTATTAACATACCATGTTAATAGCACGCTATTATGTGAATAGTAATTATGTTAACATAGTATGTTGTCATTCGTATTAACATACCATGTTAATAGCACGCTATTATGTGAATAGTAATTATGTTAACATAGTATGTTGTCATTCGTATTAACATACCATGTTAATAGCACGCTATTATGTGAATAGTAATTATGTTAACATAGTATGTTGTCATTCGTATTAACATACCATGTTAATAGCACGCTATTATGTGAATAGTAATTATGTTAACATAGTATGTTGTCATTCGTATTAACATACCATGTTAATAGCACGCTGTTATGTGAATAGTAATTATGTTAACATAGTATGTTGTCATTCGTATTAACATACCATGTTAATAGCACGCTATTATGTGAATAGTAATTATGTTAACATAGTATGTTGTCATTCGTATTAACATACCATGTTAATAGCACGCTGTTATGTGAATAGTAATTATGTTAACATAGTATGTTGTCATTCGTATTAACATACCATGTTAATAGCACGCTATTATGTGAATAGTAATTATGTTAACATAGTATGTTGTCATTCGTATTAACATACCATGTTAATAGCACGCTATTATGTGAATAGTAATTATGTTAACATAGTATGTTGTCATTCGTATTAACATACCATGTTAATAGCACGCTATTATGTGAATAGTAATTATGTTAACATAGTATGTTGTCATTCGTATTAACATACCATGTTAATAGCACGCTGTTATGTGAATAGTAATTATGTTAACATAGTATGTTGTCATTCGTATTAACATACCATGTTAATAGCACGCTGTTATGTGAATAGTAATTATGTTAACATAGTATGTTGTCATTCGTATTAACATACCATGTTAATAGCACGCTATTATGTGAATAGTAATTATGTTAACATAGTATGTTGTCATTCGTATTAACATACCATGTTAATAGCACGCTGTTATGTGAATAGTAATTATGTTAACATAGTATGTTGTCATTCGTATTAACATACCATGTTAATAGCACGCTGTTATGTGAATAGTAATTATGTTAACATAGTATGTTGTCATTCGTATTAACATACCATGTTAATAGCACGCTGTTATGTGAATAGTAATTATGTTAACATAGTATGTTGTCATTCGTATTAACATACCATGTTAATAGCACGCTGTTATGTGAATAGTAATTATGTTAACATAGTATGTTGTCATTCGTATTAACATACCATGTTAATAGCACGCTATTATATGAATAGTAATTATGTTAACATAGTATGTTGTCATTCGTATTAACATACCATGTTAATAGCACGCTGTTATGTGAATAGTAATTATGTTAACATAGTATGTTGTCATTCGTATTAACATACCATGTTAATAGCACGCTGTTATGTGAATAGTAATTATGTTAACATAGTATGTTGTCATTCGTATTAACATACCATGTTAATAGCACGCTGTTATGTGAATAGTAATTATGTTAACATAGTATGTTGTCATTCGTATTAACATACCATGTTAATAGCACGCTATTATGTGAATAGTAATTATGTTAACATAGTATGTTGTCATTCGTATTAACATACCATGTTAATAGCACGCTGTTATGTGAATAGTAATTATGTTAACATAGTATGTTGTCATTCGTATTAACATACCATGTTAATAGCACGCTGTTATGTGAATAGTAATTATGTTAACATAGTATGTTGTCATTCGTATTAACATACCATGTTAATAGCACGCTGTTATGTGAATAGTAATTATGTTAACATAGTATGTTGTCATTCGTATTAACATACCATGTTAATAGCACGGTATTATGTGAATAGTAATTATGTTAACATAGTATGTTGTCATTCGTATTAACATACCATGTTAATAGCACGCTATTATGTGAATAGTAATTATGTTAACATAGTATGTTGTCATTCGTATTAACATACCATGTTAATAGCACGCTATTATGTGAATAGTAATTATGTTAACATAGTATGTTGTCATTCGTATTAACATACCATGTTAATAGCACGCTGTTATGTGAATAGTAATTATGTTAACATAGTATGTTGTCATTCGTATTAACATACCATGTTAATAGCACGCTGTTATGTGAATAGTAATTATGTTAACATAGTATGTTGTCATTCGTATTAACATACCATGTTAATAGCACGCTGTTATGTGAATAGTAATTATGTTAACATAGTATGTTGTCATTCGTATTAACATGCCATGTTAATAGCACGCTATTATGTGAATAGTAATTATGTTAACATAGTATGTTGTCATTGGTATTAACATGCCATGTTAATAGCACGCTATTATGTGAATAGTAATTATGTTAACATAGTATGTTGTCATTCGTATTAACATGCCATGTTAATAGCACGCTATTATGTGAATAGTAATTATGTTAACATAGTATGTTGTCATTCGTATTAACATACCATGTTAATAGCACGCTATTATGTGAATAGTAATTATGTTAACATAGTATGTTGTCATTCGTATTAACATACCATGTTAATAGCACGCTATTATGTGAATAGTAATTATGTTAACATAGTATGTTGTCATTCGTATTAACATACCATGTTAATAGCACGCTGTTATGTGAATAGTAATTATGTTAACATAGTATGTTGTCATTCGTATTAACATACCATGTTAATAGCACGCTATTATGTGAATAGTAATTATGTTAACATAGTATGTTGTCATTCGTATTAACATACCATGTTAATAGCACGCTATTATGTGAATAGTAATTATGTTAACATAGTATGTTGTCATTCGTATTAACATACCATGTTAATAGCACGCTATTATGTGAATAGTAATTATGTTAACATAGTATGTTGTCATTCGTATTAACATACCATGTTAATAGCACGCTATTATGTGAATAGTAATTATGTTAACATAGTATGTTGTCATTCGTATTAACATACCATGTTAATAGCACGCTGTTATGTGAATAGTAATTATGTTAACATAGTATGTTGTCATTCGTATTAACATGCCATGTTAATAGCACGCTATTATGTGAATAGTAATTATGTTAACATAGTATGTTGTCATTCGTATTAACATGCCATGTTAATAGCACGCTATTATGTGAATAGTAATTATGTTAACATAGTATGTTGTCATTCGTATTAACATCCCATGTTAATAGCACGCTATTATGTGAATAGTAATTATGTTAACATAGTATGTTGTCATTCGTATTAACATACCATGTTAATAGCACGCTATTATGTGAATAGTAATTATGTTAACATAGTATGTTGTCATTCGTATTAACATACCATGTTAATAGCACGCTCTTATGTGAATAGTAATTATGTTAACATAGTATGTTGTCATTCGTATTAACATGCCATGTTAATAGCACGCTATTATGTGAATAGTAATTATGTTAACATAGTATGTTGTCATTCGTATTAACATGTCATGTTAATAGCACGCTATTATGTGAATAGTAATTATGTTAACATAGTATGTTGTCATTCGTATTAACATACCATGTTAATAGCACGCTATTATGTGAATAGTAATTATGTTAACATAGTATGTTGTCATTCGTATTAACATGCCATGTTAATAGCACGCTATTATGTGAATAGTAATTATGTTAACATAGTATGTTGTCATTCGTATTAACATACCATGTTAATAGCACGCTATTATGTGAATAGTAATTATGTTAACATAGTATGTTGTCATTCGTATTAACATACCATGTTAATAGCACGCTATTATGTGAATAGTAATTATGTTAACATAGTATGTTGTCATTCGTATTAACATACCATGTTAATAGCACGCTATTATGTGAATAGTAATTATGTTAACATAGTATGTTGTCATTCGTATTAACATACCATGTTAATAGCACGCTATTATGTGAATAGTAATTATGTTAACATAGTATGTTGTCATTCGTATTAACATACCATGTTAATAGCACGCTATTATGTGAATAGTAATTATGTTAACATAGTATGTTGTCATTCGTAT
>JBAIZL010000007.1:21015514-21030514 GCA_036971475.1 Prosapia bicincta | reverse complement strand
AAATTTTCAATTTTGTTGATTCCATCTTCACGTGAGCTGCTACTTTTCCCTAAACACTTGTAAATCATCTCAACTCCACAAAACATGACTACATATACATAACATCTAACAAATTCTTCATAAACAACACAGAAATAACCAACGCTACACAACCGAACAATACGAAATATACAGACACTTTAAACTACACCCTACACACATACTCAATACACAATTACATTACAACTCACACACACTTTTTGACATCATAACTCCTAATACTCACAAAATACACCCATACTACCATAATATCTCACCCCACCCTAATATCCTAACCTACAAAAACCTTGAGATCAGTTACGGTCTGACAATAGGACACTTCTCCCGAAAAGGCCGTCCTCAACAAATATAAGTAAGTGCTATTATATGCAAGTTGTAAATATTACAAGTGTTTAGTGAAATTTTCAATTGTTAATAAAATTCGTTTATATGGATCCAATCAAGTTGAAATAAATTTTTTTAACCTGTAGTAACAATTGATGTTAATACAGTTTTTTCAAATATTTTATCATTTATTAAGTTTAAAAAAGTTGATGTCTCGGTCGGATTCGAACTGAAAGACTACATGTTTGAAGTCCAACACTTCGGAACTGAATAGCTAGAAATCTGAAACTTGAAGATGTATATGAAATTGTAAGAGAAATGTTTATTTTAATAATGAAGCATTACAGATGATTAAAATGATAAATTTTAGACCACCATCAGCATCACAAATTAGAAATGAAAAAAAAGAAAACGAATAAATAGTAGCAAACAAAAATAATAGTTCAATACTTTAGCCTATACTATAGGTCTACTGAAGAAAATGGAAAATTGCAGGAAAATTCGCTTTCTACTTAGCAACTTAATATTGTGATTCTGTTACTTGTATGAACATATTTATATATTTGTAATTATAAAACAAAAAGTAACTAAAATAAAAGTTTTTTTATGACCTCAGTAGGAATTGACTTTAAAAAAATGGCTTTTTATATTACTTGGTAATACTTCAAACGAAAATATCTTTAATAGATTCTCACAAAATTTTCATAATTTTTTCAATTTTATTTTCATTTTAGAATATTTTTATTAATTTTAGTCTGTTTATCGAATCTGAAGTCAATTTATTGCATTAAATACTCAACTTACACGTTTGCTATTTTTCACAGTCAAACGTCTTCACATAGAATATAATAAAGCGGCGATTAATTATTAACAAATTGATCCTCAAATTTTAATCTGATATGTGTCAAGTAATTTTAATGGTCGGGAAGAAGTGAAGGCGAGTATATTGGCGACTGTACAGGACTTTTAGTACGGCTTGTACTCAGGAGACAAAAGAGGGGGAGAAAGCTGTTCTGGAGGTGAAGTCAGTTCAGTAAGAGGCCTACAGCGAGTGTGTGAGTTAAGGAATGTGTAAGAAGGTGATTGAACGCTCAACGTTGTCGTTTGCAACTTGTTAAGTTTCGATCCAGTTGTGCAAATCCGTCTTTGAAATTCAAGTTATATTTTTTTTTGTTAATTCCCACTGAACGACTTTTATTAAATAATAATAACATGACTTGAAGATTGCGAAGTTATGGCGCTGCTGGAAACAACACGGACACAAAATTTAGTAAGTTGTAGTATTTAAGTGTTTTGAAAATTCTTGTTAAAATTTATTCGGATTGTAATATTTTTTTATATTCGGATATGCATTAATTACTGATACGTAATATAAATTTCAACCTTTTCATCCAGAAAGCTTTGTCAATTTCTTTTGTGAAAGATTTGACGTCAATCTAACCTAACGACGGCTGCAAGATGGTGGATCATATTTATCTAGGGCGAACCGAATTCCACAATATCTTGAAAATGAAATACATTTAGTTTGTATGAGGAATTCTTTACTTGTGTAGCATACGTCATCAACCAAGAAACGATTTGCCTTCAAATTTGGTTACGTTTAAACGTCTTGTGTCCAAACACAATGAAAAGAATTATTAATGAGACCTTGCGAATGTCTGTGATTTATTGTAAAAGGTTTGACGAACTGGCCGACTGCATTCATAACAAACACCACAGCACTGCTGCAAAACTTTCTAACCTTTTGTTTTGTGGTAAGATATAAGTTAACAGATGAAACCATCTGTGGCAGTGTATGTGTTCACACATTCTTTGGGATTAAGATTAAAAAACTAATAAATATTTATGAGTTTTAATTTTTTAAAAATAACTTATAATCCATCTGCAAGTTCTGCAAATGAGCTTCAAGAATTCGAAATATTAGTTATTTTATCAGATTACATTATCTTTCTCTCAATCCTTTAAAATTTATCAAATAATTATTGATGAAAGTAACTGAAAGTTCAGCTTGTAAATTAGTTAAAAAGTTTAACAACTTATGTTTAACAATTACAATATATTAGGCCTACATAATAAAATTTTTCTTTCATTTTAAATTGGAACATCAAATATTAAAAAAAATTAAATCTATAAAAAAATGTTCACTTATAGTAGTTAATTAACAAATTGTTGAATATGTTGCCAAGGAGTATTATCAATATACACCCAGAATATGTGTAATAAAAAATTAAAATCTTATCTAAAATTTTGATTGAAAGAAATTTAGTTTTGAAGGAAATATTCTTCCTATGAATAGATTACTTTGGTATCAGGTGTTTATTCAGAATTTCATCTTGGGTGCGATACAACAGTTGTGGAGACAAATGGATTGAGGGATTCTAAGGGTATGGATTATCATGCCAGAAAAGGGACTTTAGAGCTTCTTGTGGAAATAATTTTTAAAATGACTGGAAGTCACGTTTTTAACTTATTATAAACAAATTATAGGAAAGTGGAGTCGTTGTTTACTATAATTAACATTGAGCCCTGACAAGAGTAAAATTCATTTTGAAAGTATGTTTATCTTACATTTTCATTTAACCTTTAAGCAGTTTACATAATTGAATTTGTATAATATAATACATTGAAATATTGTACAATTTGGAAAGTTGGAAAAACAAAACGTTTTGGTAAACCAATCTTGTTCTTTTTCACAATTATACGAAGACACTGATGAAGATCGGCACATAGCGATCGAAAACGTTCTGTCTTAGTAAGTTTTAACAAATTTACTAAATTTAAAGCTCGGATAGTCATAAAATATTGTTTAAGTATATATAAAGTTAAAAGATAACCCACTTATTAGGAAATAATGCAATTGTAACTGGTGTATGGTTAGTGACATGCACCCTAAAGCAATTAATTTCAGCAAAAAATATTAACATATTAAACAGCGCTAGTTTTGTAGTAAAATAGCTTCCCGATGACCCAACAATTGTGTAATTTCAAGTGCCAAAATTGGATAAAATATGATTTGTAGAGATAAAAATGTTCAAAATTTTCCCAGGGAGTTTCCACTTCCCTGACCCCCCTGGTTGTGCCCCCCTACGTCATCCTGGCTATGGAGTATTTCTTGACTCGGTTGTGCCCCTCCTTCCATCAGACCTTGATTATTATTTAAGTACAGGTTTTCTCATTCAACAAAGCATGCATAGCAGTTGTTAATTTGGGTGTATAAATAAATTTAAATTTCAAAATAATTTATCGATTTTATGGTAAGAGATTATCAGGAAAACTTTTATATTTTAACTTAAAGAAACAAATTTATTTATATTATTTGATTCCTTTTTCAATTGAAGTTCCAATTTTACACTAAAGCACTTGAACATATATTGACGTGTATGTCATATTTGACTACAGTAGCGCTTACTTTTTTTTATTTATCGAAGATGGGCATTTTAAGAGCTGTGTCCCATTGTATACTTAGAACGTATCTGATCTCTTGGTCATTATAGGTTAGAGTGGGGATAGGATAAGCTATTATATTAGATGATTTTTTGAGAGAGTTTGGAGGGGGTATAGGGTAAAAAAGTATATGTGAATTACAATATAATTGGGTGTTAAATATGTGTGCCAGGTGGAGCTTGACATGTTTGTATATTTCTATGCTGGCCAAACAGGAAGGTCATTTTTTACATGTTACCAAGAATATATAAATGCACTCACAAACAAAAACACTTTAAGTTTGCCGAACTCCCAATTTTCAACAAATGACGAATCTACACAGACATAACATCAAACCTGCAATTCCTACATTAGCAAAACAAAATGAAGTAATGTCCATATAGATGTGGGCCGGGCAAATGCCCAGTGGGCAGGACATTTATAAATGGGCATTTGCCCGGGCATTTGCCCAAAGCAGTTTTAAGCGCCCAACATCTGGGCATTTATGAAAAAGTGTGTTTTTTTACTTTTTACTATTTTTGATTGTTACTTGTGCTTCTAAAACATAGTATAAACTATTAATTAAAGGTAAATTTCATGGATAAACAAATATTGCCTAAATTTGTTTATTTGTTGATGTGTATATTATTATATGTAATAAAAAAATTATTATTGTTCAGAAAAATAAAAAAAAATAATACCTAACTTAAATATTGCTAATAATAATTTAATCATCCTGTGATGTTGTTCTCAATAACACTTAATGGGAATTATGTATATCTAGTTTGAATAAAACATTGAAGTATTGAGTTAGGACTGCAGTAGGAGTTTGATTTTGGTGTGAATAGTGTTTTTTGAGTGGTGGGGGAGGGTCTGGGCCCTGGGCAGCCCACTTTGGATAGATTTTTTTAACAAAATCAGGCCTTCCTTCAAGTTACCGTCAAGATATCGGCTATCTTCTACTCTTTTGGATGCGCAGTACACAGAAATGCAAGGTAACATAAATAAACAACTACATGAAGCGAAGCACCTCCACCTGCAGTGTGACGGCTGGAGCGACCTTAGAAATGAATCCATTATCAACTTCATAATTTCAAAACCACAACCAATGTTTGTGGAGTTTGTAATGACTAAATGCAACAGTCACACTGGCGAGTACCTTTCTCAGCTTATCATAAATGTAATGGAGAAACATGGACCAGAAAAATTTCTGGTGGTGATTGGTGATAATGCTGCAAATATGAAAGCTGCACTGAACTTGGTGAAAGATAGATTTCCCTATGTTGTTCCTCTTGGATGTCTAGCACACCTGTTACACTTATTACACTTATTGTGCTCAAACATTTTAAGCTGCCAAACAATGAAAACTTTCACAGCAATCGCAGTTGATGTTGTCAAAACAGTAAAACACAGCCATGTTTTATTAGCATTGTTCAATGAAATATCAGCTGAAAATAAGGCATTCAAGGATAGGGTTTCACTGAAGTTGCCAGGAAAGACTAGGTGGGGGAGCCATTTGTTCTGCCTTCAAAGTTTGCAGTCAAACAAATTTGTCCTACAAACATTAGTTGTTAATGAAAATGCTCAACCATATCTAAAGCCAGAAATGAAGAAGAGAGTCCTGGACGATGATGTTTTCTGGGTCAGGATTGACACAGTTGTAGAGTTGATGAACCCAATCGTTCACTTGATCACAGCTTTCGAGTCCAATGAACCTCAAGTTCATAGAATAGCTAAAAAGTTTAATGACTTGGAGGCAGTTCTTATTGAGAAGTTACCGTTATCTCCACTGCAATCAGCAGAAGAAAAGGCAATCTTGTCCAAATTCAAAGAGAGAAAGAAATTTGGTGTATCATCTTTACACCTTGCGGCGAACCTGCTTGACCCAGCTGTGCAAGGTAGTGATCTCGAGCCTGTTGACATGCTGGAAGCAATAAGCTTTATTTGCGACACAGCAAGAAACACAGGATTGAATGCTATACAAGTTAGAGAAAACTTGGCCGACTACAGGGACAAACAGGGAATTTGGTCCAGACAATTTGTGTGGGAAGGAGTTGGGGTTAAAGAAGACAATGTTTACCTTGTAACTCCTTTATTGTGGTGGCGAGGTTTGAGGGGTACTTGTGCACTGGCAGAAGTTGCAGTAAAAATTCTTGGGGCACCTGTTACATCTGCTGCCACAGAGCGGACCTTCAGCACTTTTGGCTGGATTCATAGTAAAAAAAGGAACAGACTTACATCTGAGAGGGCTACTAAGTTGACTTATATAGCCTACAATTGGAAGCTGATGAATAGACCATCTAAGCGTCAGCCCGACAAAACAACTAATGAGACTCATAAGAGTAATCCAGAACAAGGAGAAGAAACCCCAACACCCAGTCAAGAACGTATTATAGGCCTAGAGGAAGATTCAGAATCAGAACTGTCAGATGAATCTGAGCCAGAGCTAATTGAAAGTTCATCAGAAAAAAGTGATGAAGAGGATACAGAAAAAAGTGATTAAGACACCCAAGAACACAATACAGCCATTTATTATTTAATTCCATATTTAAATATATGTAACCTCAGTTGTTACACAGTTAATATAATAGCGTACATTATGTATCCAGTTTCAGTATTACTTATCTTTCAGTAAAATATCAAACTCATTGAAGAATTATAAAGATGTGTTGAATGGATTTTTCCCCCGATTTCACAATCAACTTCATGTGCGTCAAAAATACAGTTTAGGGTAGAGGCAATAAAAAATATTAGGCCTAGGCCTACCTTCTACTTAATATAAATTCTCTCAATATAAATTCAACAATTTTGTGTATTACATATGTATACATATATATTTACCTGTATACATATCTATTTGTGTATGGATAAATATATAGAATGCATCAATGTGCATACAATGGCTAAAACATTATTTATAATCGTTGCATTACGAATATGTTTTTAAAAGAGATAAATGCCCAAAATGCCTGGGCATTTATGGGTTTTGGGCATTTGCCCGGGCATTTATATTGGGCATTTGCCCCGACTTATAAACGCCCAGGCATTTTACATCACTAGTCCTTAACTGATCAACACGAAATATACTAACTTGTCACGATACTAGGCTAGTGTCACGTAAACATTTTTGATGAAACTAAGTGATCTTATCATTATTGGCTGAGAAAAACATTCTTAAATTATAATTTCGGCAAGTCACCAATATTTCTAATAGTAGCACATCACACGAATAGGAAATTAATTATTTAACGGTTCATTAGTTTGTTATAAATTTGAACCAAATAACTTAAAAAAGTATTATTTAAACTTTTTTACCTAAATGAAAAAAAAACTATAGTAACTTACCGTAGCGACTAATTTTAAAATAATTGTCATTTTTTTATGGAGCTTATGTGCTACTTATGGCTTTCACTTAAGGTTGTGAATGCCGTCAGTAGTAAGTAGATTTTGTAAATAAAACAACTTTTGCAATACACTGTAAGTGCCTATAGTTTTTTTTCACTTGATTATAAAACAATTATGAATATTACCAGTGAAATGATTAGGGCTCTAGCAACCACTGAGGACAGCCATTTTGAAAGATGTATCCCATTGTCAACGTAGACAGTAACTGAAATGTTTAAGTGCAAGCTAGTAGCTTAAGTTGAAGATGGAATCAAATAATATTTATTTTGCAAACCGAGCATTGTCAATCCTATGACACTTTCACATTTGCTTCAAGATTATCAAACTCTCCCTCCACACTTCCTTCAACATGCAATGCCTAAAGAATAATATCTGGTCTAAAGAGCTACGGTCTTAGTCGAGAATAGGATATATCTACCGAAGCGACCATCCAAATTAAAGAAAGAAAGTAGATGTTACTATAAGCAACTATCACTTATATATGACCAGGTGTTTAAGTAAACTAGTAGCTCAATTTAAAGATGGGTCATATCTTAATTTTTTCACAGATTTACAATTATAAATTATACATCATATTACAGAGCAACTCTTGCAGTTTTGTGTTTGTTACACCTGAGCGCGTATGTGCATGCAGTGTTTCCCCTTATCTTCTGTTAGAAACCGCTAATGGTTCAGATTGGTAATAGTGGGAAAAAAGCTTTTTGTTTTACAGTTTGCAAAAACCAAATCTGTAGTTTCAATTCAAATTTTGTTTGGCAATAAGTTCGTTGTAAGGCTTCAAATGATAACATCTGTAGATGGTATCATCAGTTTGAAGACACTAGTCTTTGTAAAAATATGAGTCAGTGAAGTAGAAAGGACAATGTTTGGCCAGAGGGTCAGATGATGAAACCCTGTTTTGACATTTTTATCTTTAGAAATCATATTTTATGCTATTTTGGTACCTTAAATTACACAATTGTTGGGTCCTCAGGAAGCTGTTTCGCTAAAAACCTAGTGCTGTTTTATTAAGGTAATGTTTTTCTCATAAATTTAATTGGTTTGGGGGGGGCACATGCCCCCAGTCCCCACTCTGGCTATGCCCCTGGGGAGAGTACAGGACAACTAAGCCCAATTGACTAATGTGTTGAACAAGTAAGAGAATTTTTTATGCAAAGCTGTAAAATATCTGTTTAGAAGGTTGTGAAATCAATCAACATCTGTATAGAATGTTACTAGGAGATGTTTACTTATTCAGTCTTATGATTTTTAGTTGCAACAAGTTCTGTATCTTATAGATATTAATTTGCATGCCCATTTCCCAAACAAAATGTTACAAAAGATACAGATTTTCTTGGTTGTGTCATATTCACTGAAGAATCAACATTTCACCTAAGTGGGATGTGAACATTTATATGTACTTTTGGGGTAGGCAAATCTCCAAAAGATGGTATAGTTGCAATGTGACTCACCAGAATTTAATACTTTTAGGCTGTATCCAGGCAGAAAACTTATTGTTATTTTTGAAACAACAGTAACTAACACTTTTGGTATCACTTGGCAAAAAAACCCACTACTTACTGATATTTTTCAGCAGATGCGTTTCAAATTAGATCAGTGGATTGTTCAATGCTGTGATTCACGGCAAGACTGTTGCTCAGGTGTGTAGTGTCTGTGGTGTATAGGTGTTCTGTGGTGAATTATTGTTCATAGAGTAGTTGTTAATTATGTGTTCAAATACAGTATTTGATTGTGAGTGTATTGTATCATTTATCATTCACAAACAAATACTGTATTTGAACATAAAACTAACAACTACTCTATGGACAATAATACACCACAGACTCACATTTGTTCTTGTCTGTGACTCACAGCTTTGAACAATGAATTAATTAATCTAGTGCAAAATGTCTGTGATGAAAAATATCAATAAACAGTGGTTTTTTGTCAGGTGATACCAATAGTAGTAATTTTAAAAAACTTCAAGATATACGTCACAAAAACTCCAAAACAGCAAGTAGTATATCTTTTCTAGATACACTAATTGTACATCTAAACTATTGTGACAACAATGGCTCTTTCCTCAATTGGAAGATGAACTAGAGAATTTTTTGGCAACAAGACGGTGCTCCGCCTAACTGGCACGTTGAACTATGTAATTTTTCCAAATGATATGGTAACCAACTACTGGATTGGCTGCAAAGAGCAGGTCGACATTGCTTGTTCTGCATCACCTCCACATTTACCTGATCAGTGCCATGTACCTTTGCATCTTCAGAGGTATGGAAAGAATCATATTTCTGTTTTTTGGCTACCAGCTGACTTACCCCACTTGAGTAACAGGATTAAAGCAGTTGTTGCAACAATTGTGCCAGAAACACTTACAAACACTACCTCTGGAGTTATTCCAGAGTTATGGAAAGAGCTTGGCTATTGGCTGTTAGTGTGCTGTGACAAATGGTAGTTTCATTGAACATTTTTAGGGAAAAAGAGTAAGTGTTTCTTTTTCATTTGATGTTTTTATAATTGAAAACCACATGAAATAAATGCTATGTCTTAAAAGGCTCAATATTAACTTTGAAACACTGTATATGTTGGCAGATCATCGTGTAATAGTTACACATATATGTAGTCTTTATATCTTATATATAGATTTATATAAGATCAATACCATCTACCTCAACATTACCACATTGTTATATAATTGTTAAGGACAATGCCTATAATAAAGTTGTAGGTAAAATAAAATAGATTTTATATAGCTAAATTATCCCTACAGAAAATTTTTAATATTGTAATTTAAAGAATAAAACTTTTTTTACATAAAGAATACTTTAAATCACTCTAAACATTTCCATGGAAACAATAATTTTAAATTAGTTGATTATTACCATGTAATCATTTGAGCAATATTTTAAATCATTGTATGTTCATGGAAACAAAAATTCTAAATTTATTTAGAATTATCATACTATCATAAACAATATTTTATACCAGTTTAGGTATTTTGATGGAAACAATAATTTTAAATTAGTTGAATATTACCATGTTATTTTAGCAATATTTTAAATCATTCCACAGATCTTCATGGAAACAATAATTCTAAATTTATTTAGCATTATCATGCCATAATAAACAATATTTTATATCATTTTAGGCATTATGATGGAAACAATTTTAAATTTATTCACCAATATTGTTTATCATTTAAACAATATTTTAAATCATTTTAGGGATTACCATAGAACCAAGGTCCTTTACACCTAGGTGTAGAACGAAGGATAGATGTAGTAAATATAGGTCTAAAGATGAAAAAAAAACAAATATTGCACTGATAGTAAAAAAACTCATGGCTGACCAGGGTGGGTTTATTTAAACTTACTCTCTGCAAATTACGAAAAAAGGTGTCTACCCACTACCCTCACTAGTGGATATAGTTTGTTGAATTGGTGTATTTATGTCGTAAATAAGTATTTTATGTTTTTATTAACTGGGAGATGCCAAAGCTCTTTTAATAGGGACAGCTAGTTTACACCCTTGTAAATATGAAATTGTATAGGTTGATAAACAAAAAATGTTGAAACTATTTGAAAAGAAGAGAAATTGTTAATGTGTAGGAATTATTATCGTACATGGAGTTGGCTGAATGAGCCAGATTGATGAAAATTGTTCAAGAAGAAAGTGAAAGATGGTGAAAAAGAAGAATAGTAACTTGAAGTCTCCAGTCTTGGGCCTTTACCCTCTCCAAGTCAAAGAAAACTAATAGATGCAAATGTCGAGGGGTGTTTGCGGTCCAGCATGTGAAACCATGCCCAATGAATCCAACCTTAAACTCATGGTATCTGGGTGAGGACCAAAATGAGGAGCTTGGTGTCACAACTCATGGTACCAATGTGTAAGGCCAAGCCTGTTGACTGGCCAGCTTTTGGGACAAGACAATACTCCAATCAGACAGTACTCTTTCTACTGATTTTCCAGTATATTCGAGACCAGAAAAACCTGAATGACCAGGTTTTCTGTACCTCTGATACCCTATCTAGTTCAGTCCATGTAGCTCAATCAAAGCTTTATTCACTCTCGATTAGTCTTACCTAAGCGATGGACCCTTAGACTAGGAACTAGGTCCTAGCGACCGTTCCGTTAAACCTCGAGGTTTGTTGAATACACTCTTGAATAGAAATAATTGTATCATCATCACCAAGTGAAGTCAGTTGTTGGAAAAAGATTGAAGTACTGTATATGCTGACAAAATTTTGAAGACAAGAGTTGAGGAAATGTAGCAGACATTGGATGAATGCATTTTGTAGTTGTAAAACAGATTATTTAATCACTTTACAATAGTTTATGACTATCCAAACTTTAAATTTTGTAAATTTGTTAAAACTTACTGCGACAGAACGTTTTCAATCGCTATGTGGTGATCTTTGTCAGTGTCTTTTGCTTAGAGATGTTGGGTAAAGTAGTGACGGTTTTAAAGGTAGGTTTCTGATAGTATTGATAGTATGTGTGATTTGTATTGTGTTTGTTTGTTTCATATGTTTGTACTTTGTGTTTTTGTGTGTCTGTAAATTCCATATTGTTCTAGCGTGTTGAGATGTGGTCCATTTTTGTTGATGTGTAGGATTTCTAGGTTATGGTAAATGTCTGTGTATTTGTGTTCTGTTTTATTTATGTGGTAAAATGTTGAGTTGGTGTTCTGTTTGTGTTCCTCGACTCTTTGTTTAAAGCTGCGACCTGTTTGTCCAATGTAGAATTTGTTACATTTGTCGCAGTTTAGCTTTAAACAAAGAGTCGAGTAACACAAACAACTCCAACTCAACATTTTACAATCACATAAAAGAAACATGACACAAGTACACAGACATTTACCATAACCTAGAAATCTTACAAATCAACAAAAATAGGACCACATCTCAACACACTAAAATAATATGAAATTTACAGACACACAAAAACACAAAGTACAAACACAATACAAATCACACATACTCTTTGGTAGTATCGAAAACCTGTCTTTAAAACCATCACTGCTTGAACCGACATCTCCAAGCAGAAGACACTGACGAAGATCGCAATATAGTAATCGAAAACGTTCTGTCTCAGTAGGTTTTAAAAAATTTATAAAATTTAAAGTTCAAATAGTCATTAACTATTGTTTAAGTGATTATTTAAGATTCACTAAATGTAATGGACTACAAAATTCAATAATTCAACAGATTATTTGTTTTTTTTTAAATAATATATTGATGGTGGTATAGGCAAGTTATATATTTTGTTTTAAATACACATATTTTCTAATTAAATCCAGTAAAGGTCTTTAAACAACATTAAGTTCCATGTTGACCTCCATATGTTACAGGTCTTTCTGATGGTCATTTATATATATAGATAAGACTTATGTTAAAAGTGCAATTTAACCTCTTTACATGAGTATATTGCAATTTTGGTATTCTAGTGAAAACTGGAACAATGCTTGAAAAGTAAAATTAATTATGTACTGCCTTGATGTGAAATTTCCCATACCCTTCTTAGTGAGCTTTGTGCCTCTACCTCAATTCTACCTAGAATTCAATATCCTTTCCATGTCCCTTACAGAACATTGTAAGGTTCTTCTTAAAGTAAGAACAAATAAAATGTCCTCTTTTGCCTTTGTAGGGACAAACTCTTCTTAAAAATTATTCTTACATTGCTAGACATTTGTTAGTTGTATTTTTAAAAAAATTAGTCAGTTTTTACAACCATATTAATTAAAGCACAAGTTTTATTTTTTGTATTACAAATGTTTTATGTACAGTTACTTAAAGCCAGTCTTGTGGTATTTGAAGGATCATTGCATGAACAAGAACCAGGCTTGGTTTCAAAGAAAATGAATACAGAAGTTAAAAAGGATTTCTTCTTTATATTATGATTCATTCTAGTGTTCTTTATTTATTAATGCAATTGTTAAAAATTATTAGTTAATAAATGGAGTTATACTCAAAGTTAGAGAAATATACAAAATTTTGACCATTTAATAATTTGCAGTTTTTGTTCTGTACATCTTTAGGTTTTTTTAAAACTTTTTCTATAGATATCATTTGGCAAAAAAACCACTACCGATATTTTTCAGCAGACGCATTTTGTACTAGATCAGTGCATTGTTCAGTGCTGTGAGTCATGGACAAGACTATATATATATATATATATATATATATATATATATATATATATATATATATATATATATATATATATATATTAAAACAACATAGGTTATTCAAATACAAGAATATTTATTAATTTATATTTAAATCTTTTTGTTGGTAAACAGTACCAACATCATCAGGAATGAAAATTACAATAATGTAAGCTATAGGCCTACACTATGAGGCCTATAGCTTACATTAATGTAATTTTCATTCCTGATGATATTGGTACTGTTTACCAATGACAAGTTTTGAATATAAATTAATAAATATTCTTGTATTTGAATAACCTATGTTGTTTTAAATTATTAAACAAGAAAACGTATTATATATATATATATATATATATATATATATATATATATATATATATATATATATATATATATATTAAAACATAAACGCATGGGACTAGAGAATAAATTTAGTTGGTATCCAAAAAGAATAATAGTCTGTAGAAATATTAAGCAAAAGCGACAAGAATAGTCACTAAAGTACTTGACCATTGTTCTATTTCAAGTGTAGTATTAAAGGGGTTGTGGGAACCTTTAACAAAAGAAGGGTCCAAGTATTTCAAGATGGGAGTTTCCAAGTGACCAAAATATACCTAGGATATAACACTGTACCCTTAGAGAAAGCTATTAGTAAAAGGTGTGGGAATCACCAGATTTAACTAAAATACATAATGGGGGAGAGATTATGCTAGGTTTGAAAAAAAAAGTGGAAGAGGGAGTCTTGGAGGAGCTACAGAAGAGGGCAGACGTATTGGGGGGGGGGGACCAAGTGGAAGCAATGTAAAAAGGGGTAAATTTTTTTAATGGAATTAAGGGAATTGTAAGTTTTTTTAAGTGTAAAATTTAAAAGTGTGACGTAAATGATTTAGTAAAGAATTAGGAGAGAAAGTTAGTTATGTGAAAAATTGCAGCGAAGCCGCTATAAACGGTCAAGATTCCAGGAACTCAACAAACTATAAATACTTTCTTCTTACATTAAAAGTAGCCAACAGAGCTTTATAAACTTAGTGAATTCAGAACAATTTTAAATTCATTTGTATAAAATATTAATCTAGTTTTTTTTTCACCACTTTCTAATTTATAAAACATCCATAATAACAACCCGAGAGAAAGAGCAAATAACACTGCGATTATTAAACTTCATTGTATTAAAACCTAAAGCCTCAAGAGTCCACCTTTTTAGTAATTTTAATAAGTAATCAGTCTTTGTCACTGCATAGTATTAAGATAATTGGGTATAATGGTAATAAATTAAATGTCAGGAATAAATGCAAGTGGTGTTAAAATTTTATATGATTGTTAATTATTTAGAAACCTGAAGGTCTGACCATAGAAGGTAAGGCAATTAAATACCTAAAGGTAAAGTTATATATATATATATATATATATATATATATATATATATATATATATATATATATATAAATTTTTTGGACTAGGAGACTGACAATTTTTTTTTGGACTTTGATTGACAAAGACCACTGTGTGGTTGAAATATATCATTGGTTAAGTGCTTTTATGTGTTTCTATTTCAAGACTACAGAGTGGACTCTTACCAAGGTAAGTCTGTCAGTCTCCTAGTCCAAAAAATCTAATTAATCTTTACCAACCAAAACTAACCTAAATATATA
>JBAIZL010000007.1:20960514-21013014 GCA_036971475.1 Prosapia bicincta | reverse complement strand
TGGACAAAGAACATGTTTGCTCGGTAATAACACTGCCTTTGTATTGTTACCGTTATTAAAGCGAATATTAGCAAGTTCTTTAAAATTGAGAAGGCCGTTGCTGTGTGGATAATATTTGGCAGATAATTGTTTATTTCTTAACGTTTTTAATAATAGGCAGCAAAATAAAACAATGATTTCTTCTAAAAAATCAAACAGAAAATTACGTTTACGATACTAAACAACGAGGCGTGTATTGTATTTTATCTTCGATAAAACTACGTTTTCACGTTTTGCAGGTTTTGAGCTATAAAATAAATATATTTTTATCAATACCTAATAATTAGCTGGGATGATCGTTCTAGTAGATTATAAGTCGTAACACAGATGGAAAAAGTAAAATTAAAATGAGTTCAAAAGAGCTAAAGAAGAACGAAACAGGTAGACTCTGACACTGGCGAAGAAGGTAAACTAACCAGTAAGGGAAAGTAGCCAAATAAGAGACAGTAACCTAATAAGAGACAGTAGACTATTTGCTCTTGTGTGTGCTACCATTTAGCGGAAACAGATGGAGATAACTTGTTCTTCTCCTCTTACTTTGCAGTCGTAGTGTGGACGCCAAGAAAGTCGTTGTAAATATTGTGTATAATTTTTATTGTTTCCTGATGTTTTGAGTTTTTTCCTTACCGAAGTTTAACGACGAAGAAAACAGTGAAGATGTAGCCTTAATGTATATATTATCTATATCACAGCAAAGCACATGTAATATGTGTCCTATTTTATATAAAATCTTTCAGTTAAGTAGTTTAATTATTCTCAAGTCAGCCATTTTACTTTAGTGCTAATTGGTTCCTAATAAGAGACACCTCGGGTTCCCAATAAGAGATAGTATCTCTTATTTGGATCGTTGTATCTCTTAATCATAAAAATCAATTTTAATAGACTATTAAAATATTATAAGTTACTCAAGTTTACATCAAAGACATTTGATATATTTTTAATAGAATGTAAGATAAGTTAGCTTAGTTATTAAAACCATTAGGAATTGAATTTTTAATTTTCATTTTGAAATAAATATTTTTCTTTCTATTAATAAATTATAATTTTATCTCTATAGTAAATGATAATCCTTCAAGATAATAAATTATAATTTTATTTTTATTGAGAAGTAAGTGAAGCTAATGTTTTTCCTTTAAAAAGTTTAAATCGTTGTATGTCTTTAAAAGTTGATATTTTGTTTAATTTTAGGAATATACAGTGTGTTTTTATTCAAAGAACTAAATTTAATTTGTAACATACATATTCTGGTATTATCTAATAAATATATGCAATTGTATTTGGTGCCTCTTATTTGGAACCTGTTTTTAAATGTAAAAAGTTGGTATCTCTTATTTGGAACCCTTTCGAAAAATCGTATATTTTACCATTTTCTTATTTAACGGCTTATAGCTCTTATAATTAGTATTTAATTTAAATTATTTTTATAATGCAATCAAATACAGTATCTGAATAAGGCAGCTACATAAACCTTTTTCAAAATTTTCTTTCGTACATTATTTTATAAGATTTTTAAAAAAAGTGTCTCTTATTTGGCTACTTTCCCTTATGATTTCTTCGAAGCTTTCTGTTGGAAGATATAGTTGAAGAACGATTGTTGCGGCCCTCAGACTGTTAGGAATTAAAACAGCAGTTCGATACAATGGTATTTTTAAAGAAAAAAATAAGGATGCAGCTCACTATGAGTTTTGGCAAGCAGTTGAAAAAAAAATTCCCAACTCAACTGTGCTCAGAAAAATATTTGTTTATACATATGTCTGTAAATCTACACGCGGTAAACTGAAGTTCATAAAACACAAGGACATATCTAGGTTAACGAGTGAGAACGTTGCAAACATTTTGAGAATTTCAGTTCCTTCCCCACCTGTTAACATAGATACCATATTAGAGAGTTGTGAAAGATTTCGCCCATAGGCTTCAAATTATTAACAAATTCGGTTAATCCTGGAGCTAAGTAAAATACATTTCCCTACTATTTTATATATAAAACAGTTGGTTTATTTAAGGGATATAACAAACTTCTATTATAATCACACTGTTTGTAAGTTATTTAATGCCTCTTGTACTTGCGACCTTGAGGAAAGCTTCATGCGTACTATTTGGTTCTCTAAGAAATCCTAGTAAATATCCGTGCTCTATTATCTACATGTCCATCGCCAAACAAAGTTATGCACATTGTAAGCTTTTAAAAACATTTATCTATTAACAGATCCATGGTTACTGTGTTATAGGAAACTTGTTTTACAAAAGAACGACCTTAAAGTAATAATATTTGAATTTATTTAGGAGAATTTGAAATTAATATGAAATTTGTAACACAAGTGGACAATTTAAATAATTTTTTAATTGATTAAAGATTAAAAGAACTTTGTAACAATTCTAGGAGTTAACCCTCAGCTCCCTTGGAATTTCTACAAAAATAGATTTGTTTTTATGCAATGTTCCTATAGTAATTCGACCCTATTCTTCAGGTTCTGCGATAAGATTTATCAAATCACTTACATTATGTATTATCAAACCTGACTTGTAGAGTTGGACTGGTCCGGACGTACCTTATCACTTGCAGCCGTTAACTTAATGGCTAGCATCGCGACAAAGTAAATTACTTTTCTTACTCTAATCAATTTTCAAATTTCTATCGAATATTTGAAAAATAAAAGTATAAGAAGAATGATCAATTTATGATTGTTACTGTACATAAATAAGCTACATTTTTTTTTTACCAAATTATATCGTGTTTGGTAGCGTTCTTTCTATATTTTTATGTGCTTTAAAAATATTCAATACAAATTTGAAAATTATAATTAGGGTAAGAAAATGAATATACTTAGTGAAAATACTAGTAGGTGACTCATTAAAAAATTGCTGCGGGAGGCTGCAAGTGATAAACCACATCCAGGTCAGCCCGGGTCTATAAGACAGGTTAGATCATACAGGATAATTTCTGTAGATATCCAAAATTAATATAGTATTTTTAGCGTTAGAAAATTTCAGACGCATCGTTATCCAAAAGCCGAATCGCGTAACATTTGGTAGGCCCGATATATTTTATCCCGTTGTTCCAGATCGTTGCGCAACAGACTCCGGTCAAATTTTAGGTCAACCCGAGTGCAAGAGTTGCTAATGCCCATACAACACAAACATGCGCAGATAATTATTACCCTCTTATCGCTAACAAAGATTTGAACAATGCCGTCAATACAGATTTGTCCATTTGATTAGCATAAACAATAGACATAATTATAGTAGAAATGATCGTCAGGGAGTGGTCACCTTGGACATGGAAGCGTAGGCGATAAATTGTGCCAGTAAAACTGATAATCTAGTGAAATATTACATTGATGCGGATTGCTCATCGTTATCAATTTACTATATTTTGGCTGCCAGCAAACGGTATTGAGACAGCTGGCCCCTTTGTTCCTCGGAGGTCGTTATCGGCCGGGCGTCATTCAATATGTTGCCGGAAGGAATCGGAAACAGGCTATGGTTGCGAAGTAATCCATCGGCGAATCATTCTTTTATACATTTTTATCGAATACAATAAAAAATTAAAAATTAATGTTTCTTATTTTGCGTCTTCTAATTTCCAAACAATAGTAAATTCTCTGGCTCTTTGATCTGATTAAGAGTGATGGCATTTATTCCAGGAAATGTTAAGAAATTTTATTTAAAATGTGGGTATTTTTCATTTACATTAGGCAAATGATTTTCGAAGCAATGAGTGAATTTATTCATGCAGTTGAAAGCTCACTACTCATTCTATTGTATTGTATAACATAACTCATTCTTTCTTAACATCTCTAAATTTCAATTTCTTTTTTAATTTCTGCCTTTATGGTTTATGTTAATCATAAAAAACCCACATACAACCTATTCTATTCTACTATTTTCCTTATGGTCTTTATCATTCCACTTAAATTTTAATTTTCTCGATTTATTTTTAATTTCTCCGATATAACCTCTGAATAATGCGTGTACCAGGTTCAACTCTGTATACAGTGTTTATAATGATTTAAAGGTTTTGAGTTTGATTTTCATAATTTTATATTTCTTCTCAATTTAATAATTTTATTTCATATTGAAATTTAAGATTGTAAAATCTTATTTTCATAATTTATATTAAGTAAAACTATAATTTTTTTCTCTAGGTAGGAGTGTGCGATGGCGTATACATCTCAGGACAGATTGTCACCAATGGTATGTCCTCTGGCTAAGCTAGGCCGAACATCACCTTCTTCTCCAGATCAGCGCTATCTTCGAGCATCTCCTGCTTCCCTTGATCAACCTTATCACCATAAAGTTCGTGCTTCTCCTGGCTTGGATCAAGCTTATTTACGCAGTGCACATCAACCATTATCTCTTGGTAGTTATGGAGGATTTCCAGGAGAAACTGGATTCTCTCAACATGTATCACTTCTTCGATGCAGTTCTCCAACAAGCTTAGGGAGGTCTTCTCCCTGCCCGGACCAAGGTTATCATACACTGGTTTCACCCAGCCCACCTTGTTGGCCAGAAACAGCCTTGACCAAAGGAAAACGAGGACAGACAAAATTAAGTTGCTTTGATAAGTTAACGGACGAAGCGGTGTTAAAGGTGTTTTCATGGTTAACGAGCAGTGAGTTGTGTGTTTGTGCACGTGTGTGTAGAAGATGGGAAGTAATAGCATGGGAACCTTCCTTGTGGAGAACAATAACATTATCTGGAGAAACTACTTGTGGAGACAAAGCGGTACGTGGAGTGTTGAGGAGATTATGTGGACAAGGCAGAACAGGAGCTTGCCCTACAGTAGAACGGGTTTTTCTTAGTGATGGTGCCAAACTTACAGATAAAGGGTTATCTCTTTTAGCTAGAAGATGTCCTGAATTAACACATGTTCAGTTACAGGGTTGTGCTGCAATCACAAATGCAGCCGTCTTTGAGCTGGCGACAAAATCAACAAATCTACACCATCTTGATCTTACAGGTATAGATGTTATTAAACTTAAATCATGGCAAGTATGATTGTATTTCACATTGGTACTTTAATTGTGTACAGTGGTTTTGACCATTCATATTTACAATAACACACTATAATTTGTTATATTTTTATAAATGCAGTGAAATTTTAAAAATTGCAATTTTGTTTCATTGTTTAATTATTTACGTATTTCAAAGTATGATTTTTCTTTGTTACATAAGGTTATTAGATTATTTAAGCCTCTTCATCATATGACTTCATGATTATTATAATTCACAAGACAAGATATATTAACAATAATCATGATAACAGAAAGGTTTATATAAATGGTTGCTGTTGCTGGCTTATAAGTATATTTTTGTAATATTTAGTAACAACAATTGAACAGTTTTATTTTGGTAGTTAAGACAGCCAGTGTACTCACTGTTGAAGGTCAAGGAAAGGAATTGGGTAATAATATATATATGCAGTAGAGTCTCGATAATTCGAGGTAGATGGGAATGAGACCCACTCGGATTACCGGAAACTCAGATTACACGGAATTACGTACTGGTGCATTTGAAAAAATAGGAGAAATTTATATGAACATTTCTTGAAAGCCCGCTCGTTTCCTTTGCACACCGTATTGATACAAATACTTCTTGGAAGCTCATTTTCTTTCAAATAAATTTAAGTATAACGGAAGCTCAAAATATCAAAACTTGGATTTTTGAGACTACTGAATATATATATATATATCGTGATATTTCACATTGTGCATTATTTTTCCGTTGCACTGACTTTATGAAGTTATTATTATTACTTGTAAATAATTTTTTCCACCACTAAGTGCAATAATTTTACCTTATGTGATGAGGCACGTTTCGGTCACTTGACCATTGTCGAATCACTGAATTAATTTTCTTTATTTTTCTATATATATAATAATAATGGATAAAAATAGCATTAGAAAATAAAACCTTTTGGCCTAGTATAGGGAACGATATAGATATTCATGGGTGTAGGATTTTTAGGTAACCCACTGTTCTCTGTCAGGGTTGTAAGGGAGGTAATTATCCATTATAACTATTTATAATAAGAAGGTTGATAAAGGGCATGTGGAATATAGTAGAGACTAAGGCATTCAACAACGTAAGATAGGGTCCCTTATTGAAGTAGATATAGGTCTAACACTGTGTCTTATTTACCTCTCTGCTACTCAAAATAAATTTATGACAGGATAAATGGATCTAAAATACACACACACACACACATACACATATGGAAGGGAAATGTTAGTTTTTAATGCTAGTTACAACTACTTGGCACAAGTACCAGGCGCGTATCCAAGGGGGGTGGGGCGATGGGGCGATCGCCCCCCCAACCCTCAAGATCTTTGGATTAAAAATCGACAATATATTATTAAATTAGGACTTTCTATTAAATTAGACTTTTACTTAGTTAATTCGTCTTTTATTGTAAATAATAAATAAAATTTTAATTTTTAATTTGAAAATGTGATGCGTTCCCTCGGCATACCCTCGTAAACGTCTAAACGTTTTAACAACAGATAGCGCTAGTAAAGCTTAGTCTCGAACATATGATTTTCAATACGTAATTTTGCAAACGTAATATTCGCAGTTGACTCCGGAATTGTTCTTGTTGGAAGAATAACTACTTATATTAATTATATATAATGTAATTATTTATAATTATATTTATTAAAAAGTCTAATTTGCTACGAATCTTTATCACGTTACAGATTTCTAACGCAAGCGTAGAAAGAACTTTTTCTGTTCTATGTTTTTATATACACGCACCCGCGCGAGTGCACACACACACACACATTATATATATGTATATATATATATATATATATATATATATGTGTGTGTGTGTGTGTGTGTGTGTGTGTATATATATATATATATATATATATATATATATATATATATATATAATGCATCGATCGCCCCCCCCCCAAAGCAAGTCGCTGGACTGCCAAAGCCTGCAAGTACTGAATATAATGGAAAATCATGTCAACTTTAGAAAATATAATAATACTATGAATGCAAAAAATGGTTGTATTCAACTATACATGCTCACAATTGCCCATTGTTAACATTTCATATGAAAGATTATGTGAAGTTTTGTTACAAGATAGACAGTTAAAACATAACAATGACTAAACACTTTTAAATGTTTTAACTTGACTATAGTAGCACTCAGTTTGTTTGTTGAGGACGGCCATTCGGGAGATGTGTCCCATTCTCAACTCAGATAAATAAACATTTTAAAGTGTTTAGTGATTACTAGTTGCTCACGTGAAGAGGGAATCAACAAATGATAACACTGAATAAATTAATAATAATTTTGTAGTATCAGAACTTGCATGAATATGTAATAAATTAATTTTAAAAAAAAGTTGTTCTGAGACAAAACGTTTATATGGTTTAGTTAGGTTAGGCACTGTGACAAAACCTTTGTATGGATGATGGTTGCTTATATATATATATATATATATATATATATATATATATATATATATAGTGCAGTTGGAAATGTTATGTTACATTGTTCTTTTTTTCAATTGTACTTTATTACAAGTGGTAATATTGAAATGTATCTATTTAAAAGATGCACACAACACCATAGACAACAAAATATGTACGAAATAATATAATACAGCCCACTTTTTACTCTTTCCTTATTTGAATTTTTAAAAAGTAAATTTTCATTTACTTTAAAACTTCTTTCCAATTTCTTGTTCAAAGATCTAAATAATGTAAACCTTGCAGTCTTTGAGCTGTACTTCAGATTTTTTTATTATTAATAGACTATTTATTTAATAATTCATTTGTGAAAAACACCAAAACACTAGGAAAAATCTACTTCCCGATGTTTTTCAGCAGATATATTTAATACTTGGTCGATGCATTGTTCAATTCAGCATTGAACAATGCACTGACTAAAGTGTGACACGTGTTTGCTGAAAGTCATCCGTTGATAGCGTTTTTTGCATAGTGAATTAATAAGAAAATGTTAAATAAAAACCTGTATTTATGTCATTAGTAAATTAGTCATTTATGTAAATTAGTACTAATTTGGATGGTTACATACTTTACCAGAATTTAGTTTAGAAGTGCTTGGAAATGGGTTTTAAATAAACATATATTTGAACAGATGTGTGAATGAATGAAAATGCTATAAAACAAGATTACTATCTGTAGGAGACACTACATAAATGAAAAAAATTATTTTACTTTCCATTAATTGTTCAGGTTGTTAAACTATTGCAAATCATTGACAGGGTAATGGATTGAATACACAATCTCCTCCTGAGTTTGTTTTAGTATTACAGATTTAACAACTGTTATACATAGATTTTATGGAAGATAGTAATTTTTTCTTAATTTCTAGTATTTCATCTTGTAACAACCATTGGTACCTGTAATGTTATTACGTTTATCTTATTGAGTTGTAGTCTGTAATAAATTTTTAGTGTGGTGCAATGAACAAGAATTTATGATCTTCAGCATTAATATTGTTCAATAGTAGTAAACTGAAGGAGAGTTTGTATTTGTCTTTCTTCAAGGCAAATATAACACATTTTTCTGTTTACTTGTGCTCTGAAAAGCAATAAGCCACTGCAAATGGTATCAGACTGTCTGCTAAGATTAGCTCCCATACTGTTCCTAAAAACCCTCATTATTTACAGTTTTTAAATTTTTTTATCAATATTAAAAATTGATTTATAAAGATAAGCATACACAAAGTCACATTAAGCTAAGTCACACAAATTTGCCAAATTAGTTGACACTGCAGGAGTTGTGTACACAGTGCAATATTGACAATCTGAACTTCAATACTCCGGACCGAACAGGTGAAAAAAGCTATTTTTTATAAGAGCGCCTTAGGTTAGTTGAAAGACAGAGAGAGAAAGGAGTTCTATGAAAAACATGCAGCTGTACAGTTGGATTTCTCAGAATGGTTTTCTGTTCTCTTTCATAGCTTTCAGATAAATCCTTCTCCATTCAATAAGTAGCGTGGAATACCTAACAGTGAATTTAGTCATCTTATTTTTGCTTTTCAAGTTTTCTGTAGCATGTTAAAATGAATGAGAAAAAGTAAACATAAAACACTGTCTTTGAGTGATAAGTGCACCATCTTACTATGTCTCTACAATGGAGATTCTTCTGATCTGTCCCGTGAGTTTAATATAGGTAAGACAACAGTCACTGATTTGAACTAAAATCGTGCAAAATTTCTCTCGTATGCATCAGCTTCTGAGGAAGGTACACATATGAGACAGACAATGCACACAAGTAGTTATACTCTTCTTGATGACACTATTTATGAGTGGTTTTTCCAGGAACGTTCTCGACACTGTTGAATCTTTTTTTCAGTATTTTTTCTTAATACATGATTAGGTACTTTCTGTAATCCGGACAACCCCCTCCAGGAATTGGTTCGGATTGCCAAGAGTGCACTGTACAGTGTTGTGTCCTTTTGGAGTGCATTAAGTTTATGAAATTAATGTAAACAAATTATGGAGTCAGAATTGAACACAATAGAGTTAATTTCAGAGTTTAATAGAAAACATGGAACTGGAAATGTAAAATTCTTTACTGAAAAAATTGAACTTGTTCTCAGGTCATGTAAAATTCAACATGGCATTAAACATTAGGAATTTATGACATAAAAAAGTTAATAAATATCAAGTCAAAAATGAAAGTTGTAACACTACCTTAGCCGGCTTTGCTTTCATAAAATAGTTATAACTTCAATCTATAATTACGTTGAGAAAATTTTGTTTGAATCTCTCAGCTGTCTGATATTCCAGTTATAATCTCCAGTAAAATAAACTTTTAATGTAAATTTTTTTTCAAGAATGATAATTTTTGTTTGTACAGATTTCAAATAAAGTTTTGCAATTATGAACTGGTATTTATGAATACAAAGATATTCAAACTGAAAAATATGATCACATAGTGTAACATAATTAATATGGATTAATATAATTAATTTTCAAGATACCAATTACATATAAAACAAAAAAGTACAAACAATATTATACAGGCATCTATCTAGAAATATTTAAAATATCTTTGTGTTCTAGGCTGTATTCAGATATCGTGTATTAGTGTAACGCCTGGACCTCCTAGACGACTTTTACTACAGTACTTGGATTTAACAGATTGTGCTGCAGTAGATGATGGAGGCTTACTAGTAATTGTCAGAAACTGCCCTCATCTAGTTTACCTTTATTTACGAAGGTGTATCAAAGTTACAGGTAATATAGTCATAGTGTTCATACACTTATAGAAAGAAAGAAAATTTCCTAATTTTAAATGTCTGATATTTCTCATCAATTAACAGTATTTGTTCTTGATAGAAATTTTTTTTTTTCTTCAAGGTTTATTAGTTGTCATATTTATGCAGTCTGAAAACCCTTAGAACAAGTATCATAAATTATTTTAGAACACAATATTGATATAAAAATATATAACATGAAAGAATTAAAGTTTCTAGTTGTAATCATCTTTAATTTACTGATTAAACTATAAGTAATTATTGCATAACTAAGTAAATACTTTAGAACTTACTTGCTGTTGTGTTTCAAAACAATCATTTTATTTACGAAGCTTAACCTCTACTTAGGTTATGCAATAATTACGTATAGATGAAAGAATTGTTATAAAAGTGTGTTTCTACAAAAAAAAGTGGTATTTTTTAATAGTAGAGTGCTTTTGAGGCAGACAGAGATAATAAATTGTCATATTTCGAGTTAATTGTTTATTTAAGTGATTGAAATACTGACATAGATTTAAATATTTTATAGATAGTAGTGTAAACATTTTAAACACAATTATTCGCCTCCATGGTTATTAGACAATTAAAACACTGCTGAAAGTCTGAACATGTAATATGAAATATTTTCAGATAGATGTAAATTTGTGAACATGTTAGTTGATTTGGTCAACATATTGTCCAGTATGATTACTTTGAACAAGTTAAGAATGGTGAAATTTATATAACTCTCCAAGCACCTGATGAACAAGACTGATTGTGGTTGTTACATAGGTAACAAGACAAAAGATATTATAAAGATGAAACTATCTATATCTTAGGTAACCATTAACATTCTACAAAAACTCATATTGGTTATTTAAAAAGTGTGCCTATTACACTTTTGCTATTACTTGCGACCAGACTTAAAGTTGTTAAATTACACTTGGAGGAAACGTTTTCGTCTTACAACTTCTTCAGCCTCGTATTTTTGCCGCTAGGAATGCTGCGGTTACGCTTCCATTATTTTGAAAGTTAGAAGTGATGTGATTGCAGCATTCCTTGCGGCAAAAATACGAGGCTGAAGAAGTCGTAAGACGAAAACGTTTCCTCCAAGTTAACAATTTAACAACTTTTAGTTAACAAAAAGTCTGGTCGCATGTAATAGCAAAAGTGTGCTTTAGGCTTTTAAAGTTTTTGAACCCAATATCTTCAGACCTGTTATTTTGTTTGTTATAATCTATGTTTTTGCTATCTCTACATAAACATGTTGAGTATCGTGATTTTCGTCTGTACTCGACCTTGGATTGTAATAACGGCAGAAAATGTGGTGTATATGTGTGTGAGAGATCATCCAGCAATCTCTAAGGTGGCCTGCAAATAAACAAGCAGCTGCCCTGGTATTATCTGATCAGAGATCAAGAAGAATCCTGTTCAGAGATCTTAACATGGACCTATACAAAACTATTATTACTCATGAATTTAATGAGAGAGATTTTGAAACTCGCAGAGCTGTGTTCAAGAACATTATTCAGTATATTCGCCCTGATGCAGTTTTGCTTTCGTCTGATGAAACACACTTCCACTTATCAGATAATGTAAATCACAAATTTTTGCTGCTCGGCATCAGGAAACCTTTGTGTATTTCACCAATAACCATTTCACATTCTTCACATACAACAGTTTTGTGTATCGTTGTTGCTCAATTTTGCGAATAGTGTCAGTATTTATAAAACAGAAGATTGAGTAATAATAATGGTTACTTCAAATCGCTACTTGCACATGCCTGAAACCATTCTCTGACTTATATTAATCGATTTTATTGGGGACCATAAAAACGAGAAGTCAGTTTCCAACAAGATTACTGCTCATACGTAATGACATTCTCTGCTCACAATGGCATTGTATTGAAAGTTTTTTCATAACCCGTCTTTAAAAGGGAACTTCGCCTGGCCCTCAAGGTCACCTAATCGGCCACCTTGTGGGTTTTTCAATAGGAAATGTTATAGAGACAGGTGTTACATATGTTACTCTACAATCCTTCACTTAAGGAGGAAATTACCATGGCAAAGGCTACCAATCCACTGGAAATTACATGAACTGTGAATAACTTTCAGGAATGTGTCAACAATGGATGACACCTTTACCATTTATAATTTTTAAATCCTGATAATTTGAAATGACAAATAATTGTTGTTTTTAAATAAGAATATTTTTTTTAAACTTCTTTGTTTATATCTGCCAAATGAAACACAGGAGGTAGTTTTTCTTGAAATACTGATTGTGGTCTAAACAAAGTCTATTTAAAAAAAGACCAAATTGTGTATAAACTATATATAGTTTGAATTTGCATACAGGCTATACCAAGCGGGATTCTTTCCAAACTCAACTATGTTGACCAAGATTTTCCAATAGTAATGCAAAATTTAATGCTAATATTGCTCAATGAAGTTGATAATTTTCAGTTTCTTAATAATTTACCAAACACTGACTCCAGGTGTTCACTTAACTGGCTCTATGTTAGTGAGGATATGCAATACGGCAAGGGTCTCATTTAGTTGAGAAATAGTGCTGCTCAGTGTGTTTGGCGACTGATTTAAACTGAAAACAGTTTAGGCACAAAAGATTGATCTTTTCTAAACAGGCTTTATATGATTTATTTCTTAATAAAATTTAATTTGTGTTCTCTATACAAATAACTCATTTTATCTGAGTATAATTTCTAAATTAGATGTATTTAAAAGGAAGATCTCCTTCCAACTTATGTCTATTCAGGTAAGCTACTTATTTCTAATTCATCATTATTCACTAATATATTTCTTTAAAATATTAATCTATCTTCAGTTTTTTTATTCATTTTTTGTTTCTTTGTGTCTCAAGCTAATCACAATCACAATTAATTGGACTGTAATAACAATACATAAATACTATAAAGTATACTTAATATCAATGTATAAAAACAAAATTTGTGACTGAAGCATTGAACTTGTTTCAATCAGTAAGTTTTTTAAAATAAGTAAACTTGTATAAGTTCTTTATTTTACCTTACTTTATTATAAGATATCATAGAAATCAACTTAAAACATCATAGACTACAAAATCGATGAGTATAAGTTAAGTCTAACTTTATTATTATACACTCTAATTTCAAATTCCTAATCAAAATATAATAATTTTCATTTCAGTGGTTTTATTAAATAAATCGATTAGTTTCGATTTCAGTGTAGAACTTTAAGTTTGTTGATAATTTGTTCTGTTAATTGAGTGGGAAAATGGTTTCTTTTCCTTACCTTCTCACTATATTTCTAGTTATTTCTATATAGTAGTCCAAACATCTTTTCCCCTATTGTGAAAAACTTTTTTAGATATTGAACTCTGAAAAAAGAACCATGTATCTCCTAATATTTATTTACAGACACTTTAAATCAAACTGTGTTTGAACCTTAAGAGAATTTTGTGATTAAAGGATGATACCACTGGTCAACCAAAATATCTGTTATTCAATATACAACCTCCCCACCCTTTACATTCTACCCTAATAGGCGGTAGAAGATAAAACATTATGATAAAACTAATGCTGGACTGGTGTCTTGTAGGGATGGTATATCCAGTGATTTTAACGGATCGGTGATTTTAGTGACAGCTCCAGGCTTGGATCAGTGACTTTTACTGGTGACTTTAGTACCGGTGACAAGGGATACTGAAACTGCTCTGTTTGTGCCAATAACAGGCAGGCATACCCCACTGGTGAATGATTCTACACCTCGCTTTTTTTTTTTTAGGAGACTCATTTTGTTTAAAAATAAAGTTCTACTAAATTAAGAACAAACAAACTACCGAGTGCGAAATAGCGTCTACTGTACACAACACTGTCACTATCTTGAAACCTGACACTAATCGATCACCCACACACGACGTAAATGAGTAGAACAAGTGAGAGCGACAAATAAATGACAGCCGTTTCATTCAGTGACTACGACTTTTTGCTCAATCGTAGCAAAGGAAACCTTCGATCGGTCCATTGTCACTGGAACTGGCATTTTCCATATTTTGTCACTGGTACCACCAGCAACAAACGAATATCAGTGACAAGTCCCCATGATAGAAAATATCGACCATCCTTAGTGTCTTCTATAATATTTTTTTATACTAATTTGACAGACTGATGCTTTTTAATAGCATTTGTATTTATATAAAGTGTATTTGTGTACAGTGTTTAGTAAATATGTTTTTGTAAAATAGTGAAATATATGATGTCTACTTTTTGGATTATGGAGAAACTGCTTCATTTAAAAACAGTGCTGAGAATGAAAGTGGTAAGAATATTCACAACCAACCAAAATAGAAAAAAAGATACTGTTAGAGGATGAGGAATGATTGCTAACAGATGCTCATCTCCTGCCTAACATATTAATTTGTTTGGCCAGTTTAACAATAATGAAATTGGTATTAATTTTGGATCAAACCCATCACTAAGAAATATACAAGTTCTGAATATTATAAGATGAAGCTCAATCATCCAAAGAGAGCGAATTACATGGACGTCATTACAGCCAGGGCTTTTTATTGACATCGTCATTTTTGATTATTCACAGAACACACAAGAGCGACCACACGATAACGAAATTCTGCTCACACTGAGACAGGGGGATGGAGCTAGCTGGTGAGCATCCAGGGTAGCATACTTTCATACATTTTTACATTTTGCTAAGAAAATCTTTTATTAGCAATGTAGCAGCTGTCATTTTGAAAACCACCTTCACTTGTGTAGTTTTACACGTACAGAAATAAACACATCACCTCTTTACAGTTTGAGTGTAATGAAAGATCGACTTTATGCACCTAATTTTTATTTGTGAAGGTACTCTACTTTAGGCATATTGTACATCTTGTCTCCATTGGCTATATTAAATGAAATTTAAATTTCCTTTTTCATATTAATTAAATAATTTATGAAAATACCTGTAAAAAAATTAACATTTTTATAAACATCATTTTTTTATTAGTACAGGTACTTATATAGCTCAAATAGAAATTGGGATTAATCCATTTCACATTTTTCCTACAATAGCATCTTGTGGGTAAAATATTGTACACTTTTATTGATCTTAAAATTTGTTTTTTTATTGACATTTTTGATCAATTTTTTGATCAAAATATTTTAATAGTGTGATAAGTTTTTATATCTGTCTATTTATTTATTTCCAATAGATAGCAGTTTTGGACTATTGCCATAAGGTAAGTCTGTCAGTCTCCTATCTAGTCCAAAAATTCCTATAAGCTTTAAGCTCTATTAAAACTAACCTATATATATATTAATATAAAATACGTTTTCTTGTTTAATAATTTAAAACAACATAGGTTATTCAAATACAAGAGTATTTATTAATTTATATCCAAAGCTTTTTGTTGGTAAACAGTACCAACATCATCAGGAATGAAAATTACAATAATCTTTATTGTAATTTTCATTCCTGATGATGTTGGTACTGTTTACCAACGAAAAGCTTTGGATATAAATTAATAAATATTCTTGTATTTGAATAACCTACGTTGTTAAAAAAAAAAAAAAAAAAAAAAATTATATATATATATATATATATATATATATATATATATATATATATAAATATAATCCTAGAGTTTTTACATAAACATATAACACCTACAAATAACCACAATATGAAGAATATAGATATTTCCGATTATACTCTGTAAACATATTCAACAAACAACTACACTATAGTACTGATATGCTATTTCACATAATTACTCCTAAAATGTTGTAGAACCATCAAGTATAGCTTCTCTACCCTAACCTGTCTGTATAACTAAAAGTCAGGTGCAGTCCTAAGTTGATAGAGCGGTATTTCTCCTGAAACAGTGATCTTCATTTCATCAAAATAAGTTACTTTAGGAAAATTTATTTCTATTTTAAAATGTATAAGCAATCAGTCATACGATTGTATATTTCAAACAAAACTTAATTTTACTATGTATTATTTCCTAATGTATTAACTATACCTTAAGGTCAGTGTCATATTTACCTTTAAGTTTTATAATTATAATAATACATTATTTTTACCAATATAAAATGATAAAATTTTGTATTTGCTTATGATCTACTATTGTGTATAATTGATTTATCAGTAGTTAAAGAATATTATTGTCACTAATTGAAAGTACATTAGTTTAAAAACAATTTAAACAAATGTAATATTTTAAATAATTTTGGTAATATTAAGTAACATTTAATGGATATTTCCAGATGCTGGAGTCAAGTTTGTACCAAGTTTTTGTTCAACTCTACGGGAACTAAGTGTCTCTGATTGCAGTCAAGTTACAGATTTTGGACTTTATGAATTAGCCAAGCTAGGAGCAACTTTAAGATATTTGTCTGTTGCAAAATGTGTCCAAGTTAGTGATGCAGGATTAAAGGTGATTGCACGTCGTTGTTATAAACTTCGTTATCTTAATGCCCGTGGATGTGAAGCAGTTAGTGACGATGCTATTACTGTACTTGCTCGATCATGTCCTAGGCTACGAGCACTTGATATAGGCAAGTGTGATGTTAGCGATGCTGGGCTGAGAGCACTGGCTGAAAGCTGTCCTAACCTAAAAAAATTAAGTTTACGTCAGTGTGATCTTGTAACTGACAGAGGAGTGCAGTGTGTAGCTTATTATTGTAGAGGTCTTCAGCAACTAAATATTCAAGATTGCCAAATATCATTAGAAGGATATAAAGCTGTAAAGAAATATTGCAAAAGATGTATAATAGAGCATACCAATCCTGGTTTCTTTTAACTAATGTATATAGTATTTAAAAATCAAATACAGCCTTAATTTAATATTTAGAAGTTTAAAAACGTTTTGTGTATTATATGCAATTATAATAACTAAAAAATATTGAAAAATTAAAATTAACTTGTATTTTATTTTAAATAATGTAATTATTAATATGGTTATTAACAATAAATCGACTCTGTACTGTACTTTAAAAGTACATTTAATTTTCTGTACTAGGTAAATATTTGTTATAAAAATAATCAAATACACAAAACTTAAAGATAAATCAAATTTGTCTAATGACAGATTAAATCAATAATTTTAATATAATGATCTAATTGTAGTCATGTAAATAAATTATAACAATAGATGTACATTATAGACTTTAAAATTTGTTATTTCAAAAGAAATTTATATTTTATATCAGTGATGAAGTCTGTTTAGGTTTTAAGTTTGTTTTTTAAAATTGTTTTAAAATTTAATTTATGAAATTTGTGCAAATGTGTTTTAAAATTTTTGTTATTTATAAATTATACATATTATAAATTATTGTAAATTGTAAATATATTGTATCTGTCATATACTGTATCTTAATAGAATCATAATGACAGTTTTGGTGATTTAATTAACAATATAGTTATAGCGAAAAAATATGTTTTAATTTGTTTTATATTTATCACCCAATTTTGTAAATATTTAATTTGCTTACACAAGAGTAAACATAAAAATTTATTACTTTTTTCTTTGACGATGTTATGTAAGTAAAATTTTTATGTATGTTGTGCTTTTGTAAATGCAATTGATTTATACATTTGAAGTACGCATTTATTACTTTTCATTTTTAATATTTTTTCTAAAAATAAATTAGTCAACATCCAACTAAATTTGAAAGTGATTGAAAATAGAAATTATAATTTACTAATCTATAATTATGTAATTTTCAGTATTAGAACACCATAATTAAGCAACATTTTTACTAAGGATCCATCATTAGCAATTAATAACCTGCACTTAGGCTAATGGTTTGATTTCCTAGTGTTTGCGCAAAGTATTATTGCACTGGAAATCAAGGATTGTTACAATTTTGTAACATGTTTGCTGCAGGCCAGTTGTTTCCGACTGCTATGCAGTCTGGTGTATTATTCCGATAAGTTGAATTCAGGAGTGATATTAAAAAACTTAGTTTTATTTACTCTGAACTTATTCATTGAACCCAGAATTTATGTAATTTTATTTTTGGTTCTGGTATTGTATAAAAAACACAGGTTTCAGTTAAGTTTTCAGAACATTGTGTTTTTCTGCTATATTCAGGGTATTATATTCTTATTTATGTTTTTACTACTTTGATTTACTTTACACTTTGATTTTTCTTTGCACTAATGCACAATAACTGTCTATCAAGCAGTCCAATTATATATAAAAGGTCCTGATAGACAAGACTAATTAATTAACTACTTCAGAAATAAAATAAAATATAAAAAAGGCTAAGATGGTCAGTGGCGGACTTCCCATTAGGCACGTGCCTATGGGCTCAGCCTTGAAGGGGCGGCAGGCGTTTTTTTTCGGCGCCTCCCTCCTGAAAATAGAAAACTTCGTTTTATTTAATGTTTTTTAATTTTATCGATGGAACCAAAATAAATTTTTTATTTATTTATGTAAAAAGTCTTTAAATAATATCTTATCTATATTTCTTTGAACAGGCATGAAAACGGATTTATTATGGTGAAAAATTAAAAGCATTATATTACGTTGGGATGTTTCCAATAAATTCGCAAAGGGGAAGCTGACCGAATTGTGCCTAGGGGCGGCACCATGGCAAAGTCCGCCACTGAAGATGGTGTTACTAAATATTTTACATTTACATTTATGTTCTACAAGATGCCCCTAATGGAAAATGGCAACGACAAGAACCACAACTCAAGTGATAATTCCACAGAACAAACTCCCAGTTGTTATGAAACATAATTTTATGAAGAATGGGGAAAGTAAAAAAAAATTTTAAATCAACAATAATACATCGCAGAACACAAATACACCACAGACTCACACCTGAGCAACAGTGTTGTTCAACGCAGAGCATTGAACAATGCACTGTCCTAGTGCAAAATCCATCTGCTGAAAAATAACGGTAGGTAGTGCTTTTATAAAAGAGTAATTTATAAAAACTGTACTTTGTTATAAAAAACTGTAAACAAAATCAGCATTTTTTTATATATTCAATTTGTCCAGTAAAATTTCAATTGTAAAATGAGGTTGAATTCAATAGCTAAGAAATTATTTGTAAATATTTACTAATTGAAACTATGAAGTATGTAATAAGACAAGCCTTTTTATTGCACAAAAAAACTCATATTTGTTGATATTAAGTTCATGAACAGTCTACAACATAGTACAATGTGACCAAATGGGGTTTAATTTGTATTCAGTCACCAGGAATGAATTTAGATAATATAAGTAATTTTTATGCAATTAAATATTTTAATCCATAAAACAGATTTCAAGTTTTACAGGACCACAGTCGGTATTTAAAAAAAATATTTTTGTCTTACAAGTTTACTGATAATGTAGGGTTTGGATTTATTTTTTAAAAAACAATATAAAGTTTTAAAATGTTTTTAGGGTGTGAAAAATCTATTCATTGCTTTTGTTTTGTTATCATTATTTTAAGGAAATTGAAAAAGTAAAAAGCTCAAGTAATAATATCATTCTGTTATTCTATTATTTCACAAATAATGTTAGTTTGTAAATATGAAATTTCATAACGTTTAAAATAGACGCAAATAAAGATATGGTAAAAAAGGTAAGAATATGAACTTCTGATATAAAGACATCTCAGTTTTATAGTAGACAGTGACATTATCTAAAAGTAAATCTTTGTAAATTGTGAATTTTCCTATTTCAAAAAAACATTTTTACATGATGTTTTAATTTAAACCACTTGGAGCTGAAAGTTTAAATTTACCATAATCTACATAAGGGGCTCCCAATGTTCTAGCAAATCTGTACCACCTAAAGGTTTTTGAAGATTTTGCTGTGCCACCATCACCAAAACGTCTGGGGAGGGGGTTAGACTGGAAGAAAGCTCATGATCCTAATTTTTTTTAGAACCATTTTTTATCCGAAACGGCCATTATTTATTTTATTTTTATTAAATGAGTAATAAAACTACGAATTTAATTATTCATTCACTTTTCCATTAGTTTATAATAACATATTTTTCAAAAACCATATTTTAGTATATAAAAATTTTAAAATTAAATCCCTGTTATGAAGTGTCCAAAAGATGTGGCAAAAATTTTACTTTGATATCTTTAATAGTTTTTGAGAAAAGTGGTCCCGAATTTGGCCAATCTAACAAGGGCAGTGTAGAAGCTTCCAGGTCCCCTTAAGACAATAAAAGAAAACAATTACAGTTTAATTAAATATTCAAATCTAAACAAAAACATGTAGGATTGGTACAAACAGCAAAAAAAATGTACACATCAACCAAGGTCAATGTATATTTTGATTATTGCGAAGCTTGTTGCTGTTTTCCTGTGAGTGAAGAATCAATTACAGGACTAATTGAACTTAACACTTGTTAATTTGTTTCTATATTTATTTTGCATACATAATACCTCAGAAAAACCACTCTCACAGAAGTAACTAGTGACAAATGACATGGAAAACAACACAGCTTTTTGGAAGAGCATTGGATGTCGAATTTACACCCAATCCAGAAGTCTATTGATGATTTCTGTTTAAAACCTCTATCGTGGAACTCTCTTCTGTTGAATCAATAGATTTTTCCTCCAGTTCCAACTCTTTTTGTGAGCTTCCTGCAAAAGGATTTCTGATACAGTCAAGTTTGGAATAATCTTTAAAGAAATATTTATTAAAACTTTCTTGAAGAGCTTCCGAGTCTAGAATTATATCAACAAATACATTTGGGTTTGGACATAATAATCTAATCATTCAAATACAAGGAACTGTGCTATGTTTGTTATCTCGATACTTTCGTCTACTTGAAATGCAAAATATGTGTATTCTTGAAAGTTTTATAAACACAACTGTTCTTCAATATTGAAAGACATATTTGCCTCTTCACTGTTTTGTTTGACAATGGGTTTTTTTAAATTTCTGTACCTCTCTTTTTTCCTAACAGCTTGGACCATATCCACAGCTGCTGGTACTAAAAGGGCCTATTGTGTAAGGTTTTCCATCTATTGCAATAATATACCTACCAGCAGTAATATTTACAAAGCTTGTCTTGCATTTACTTTCTTTCTTGGAAGAAGTAGAATTTCTTTCGGTAAAAATTCAATCTGCTTACCAACCAAATCAGAGTGCGTTATGTTTTGACGAGACATCAGTAGAGAAGGATTTATGCTTTAGTTCGAAACAAACACATTGAGGAATGGGATTGTCACTGTTTTCTGTGATGGACTTTACAATAAAACCGTACTGTAAGAAGCTTTCATATTATTTACAATTGGCCTGCGGTTTAGGTTTTTAACACTATTCTTTAAAGTTCCAGGGTTCACCAGAAACCACTTCATAGTTTATTATGAAACAAAAAAAACAACAGTTTTTTGTTGCACAACAGCAACAGTTGTGATTTTCGACACAATATGAAAATGTTATATCGGGCTAATCGCACCTATTGTTATTGATGTAAATGGCCACAGTGATGGATTCAAACTATAGTGAGATGAACAATAGGTGAAGTGCAGGAGAATAGGGAATAGTTGGTGAGGTGAGGTCACGTGACATATTTGAAATGTCTTTAGTAATAAAAACATACACAAAATTCACAAAGTAATTATTTATTTACTCGTACGCGTTTCAATAACAGTCATCATCATCAGTGAGTGTTACTACTACAAACTCTAACTTACAACTCAGCTGATGATGATGACTTTGTCATCAAATGATTAATTTGTGAGTTTTGTGTATGTTTTTATTTGTTTTTAACATAACCTCACAAGCTAAGCTCAAAGAATATTTGTCTTGAGTAATATTTGGCACTATGTGTATGCTCTAAATAATTTAGTTTGATAGATTATTCAACCTTTATTTAATTTAAATGTTTGGATAAGTCCCTATGACATTTGGGTATATTTGTTAATTCATAATGCTTGGACATATCCTGGAATATCTCTTTAATAAATTTTTACATATCCTGGAATATCACTTTAATATTTTTTTTAATATAAGAAGCGTTCCTTTTCAAGTAAGTAGGAACAATTTAATTTAAAATAATAGTTAATCTAACTCAATAAATACATTAAGTGTATGAAACATATTTCAATTATAAACTCACTGCCCTCTGTGTTTGAGGATAATCATTGGTTTAAAAGTGGTAATCAAAAATTTGTTGGTATAAATTTCATTTTGTACAAAATGAAAAAAATTAACTAAAAGTATTAGCTAACTTTTTTTGTTATATTTTGCTTGAACAGTTTAGTTCAAATCTCTGCAGTAGATGACTTGGAAGTCGAGATAAAATTTTCACCTTGACAATATATTTATTGTGTGTTGATTGTATTATTGCACAATAATGACTTTAACTAGCAGGAAAAGATCAAATGTTATTTTCCTTTGCTATGTTTTCTGTTTGGATTATGTTTGTCTTTTGTGTCTTAACAGTAAGGCTGCGGACATACAAAAAGCAACTGGTCTTCACAACGCAAAGTAAACTGGAGTTACTATTAGAAAAGTTGTTAGTCGGTTTCATATAAAGTTGCTAGTTTAGTTCTCAGAGGAGGGTGCTTCCTTGTGTATATTTTAAGAAGGAAACTACAAAAAAGATAATTTGGTGTACACCCTTATAACGTGATTCATGCAAGACAAAGTCAATATATTGCTGTGCTTATGAATTTACCCAGACCAATTTTTTATTTATCATCGTATAAGCATTAGCAACTAGGACTAACTTTTAAGTCATGTATTTGAGAACATCAAGAAAAAAAACAACTAATTGGCGAGAAGCTATTTCCACTGGAGAAAGACTAACAATAACACTCAGCTAAGTTTAATTGCTCATTTATATATTTCATTTTATGTATAACTGAAAAACTTAAAATAACATTAGATTACAATGAAATAAAAATTAGTTTTTAAACAAATAAAACTGTATACTTCAAGTGCCTATTTTAAAATTGTTGGTAATCATTCGTATCATTTTGAAGTTGTTGGGTACACAAATCATGGCCACAACCAGCAATATTTTTTTTTTCTGACATATAGCAGTATAATAAAAAAACTATTCATAGAATCAAAAACACACACAAATAATAATTATTCAAATATGCTAGCACTCTAGAGAAACGCATACACAACAAATGCAACTGGCAACGAGTTTACAGCATGTTGTGACCAGAGCAAGTCTTAGTTTCTGTGTCACTCGCTAGTTGCGTTGCTATCACTTCACTATAAATATGTGCATTCAACTCTGTATGGTGTGAAAAAGTGACTTCAGTTTCAGTTGCATTGCCTTCTATGTGTCTGCAGCCTAAATTATGTATGTTGGTAAAAAAGGAAAATTCCTAAACCTAAAACAAATCCAAAATTGATTAAGAGGCATAATACTATTGATAATGAAAAACATTAGTCTGATTGAATCAATTGTTGAGACCAGCTTTGCAGCCAGGAATCTCATCAGGAAACTTTCGAACTGTCAAGTGCGTTGATACAGGTTTCTTGTATCACCTACAGCCAGAATGAGACAGTTTTTGTGATGTATAGCCTTTAAAAATTTGCTTGATCAGCCTACCCCTAAATAGACTTAGTTACAAGGAGTTTTTCCAGTCTTTAGCATTTATAGTTGTATGAATTCAATATAGTAAAATCCATCAGGCGGAAGAAGATTTCCTTGTACCACTTGATTTTTTCCACCATAACCTGTAAATTGAAATTTGGAGGTTGATAAGCCCTGCATTCAAATTATATGATGATTGCCAGTTTAGCAATAGTTTCTCTTACAACTAGGGGAATACCAAAGTCACCAAACATCTTCAATTTTGGTTGAAAAATGGGTTAGCCGAAGAGATGTAATTATGAATTTGACTATTCATAAGAATGAACTCGAAGGAAGCAACAAAATAAGCCATATAACAGGAAAATCTATAGTTAAACTAAGATGCATCATATAATTTGAATACAGGGCTTCAAAGCCCTGAATCTTGAAGCCCTGAATTTGAATCAAGCTACAAATTTCAATTTCCAGATTATGTTAGAAAAACCACCAAGTCATACATGGAAATGCTCTTCCACCTAATAAATTTGACTATATTGAATTCATATGCATATTTCGGCTGTTGGATGTTTGAAAGTTACTGCTCAAAGAGTTGAAGTTATTTTGTCACTTAAAATAATACTCAAATTAAGAAAATGAGTGAATTATATTTCTAGATAATTAATATTAACTACAGTGATTATTAAATTTAAGTACAAGTAAATGGTGGAATTTATTAAGAAAGTCATGTAAAAGGATTGTAAGAAACAACAAAGTCCTAAAAAAACTTTAAATTTTCATTTTTATAAAATACTATTCTCCAAAGAAATATTGAATTTTCAAGATTTTTTGGTTGTAAAAATTTGTGTCTACTTTTACAGGGATTCTGTCACAATATTCACCAAAAATAATCTGTTCAGCTATTTTATACAAATTTTATTTCTCAAATAGGCAAATGAAGTGAATGTACAATAAAGACTTAACAGAAATTTTACAAGGATATTTATTAACAGCTCCTAATTTACTGTCAACTTGTATTATATGAAAACTATCGTGAAATTATTGTATTTGAATTTCTTTTTGTGAGGAAAATTACTGATATTTTAATGGATAGATGTGTTAAAAAACTGATCATTTAAAATAATTTTTCTGGCTATAAAAGACAAAAAAACCTTATAATATTCCAAAAGGGGGATAGTCCCCAAATATCCCTCCCTTGATTAAAATAAAGTTAAAACTAATGACAACTCTAATCTTTAGAAAAACAAATTGCTTTCTGCACGCTTCATATACTTCTTATTTATGATCGCTCTTAATAATAATTTTATATGAGATTCTAACCAATGTTTTTTTTAATAATATTCATTATTTTTACAATATTACTTCAAGTTTATATGAGTATAATACTTTATTACAAAGTAGATTTTAAACCTTTTGTCATAATAAAGGTACTGTTTGAAAATGTATAAAGTTTTCAAAGTTACAAAAAGATATAATTCAGGAAAGACATTCTGCAAAATACTTAAAAATGAGAAAATGTTTTAAAAAAATTAATTTTCATGAAGGAAGGAGTACACGATAAAACATTTAATTTGGACAAGATTACTATTTTAAAAGAGGACTCGTCATATTCTTGTTTTTATAAGAACAAGGTTTATAGAATTACTGAATAAGACTTAATTAAAATTGCTTCTTTATTACTGAGAATTGTTTTGTTTTTAAGTGGATACTACCGTTTTATAGGTCTACTAACTAAAAGTTTTAGGGCATGGAAAAATTTTCTCAATTTTAAAATTTAATTTGTTTCAAACTTAATCATAGTACATTATTTAAGTAATACCAATCAAAATAAATTCCTGTAAAATATAACTCTTGACCTTAAAGCCAAGTAACATTGTTTAGTAAATATGTTTTGTTTGTGTAAAATTGGTTTTGATGTGCATACTGATTTTCAGAAAAATCAAGAGATAGTTGGGTATCAAGCGTTACAGACTGGTCTTGCATTCAGATTCTCTGTAACAAATCAAAGGTATATACAAATTTGTATGATCCTTTGTTGTAGGGTTACAAACATTTAAATTTATAACTGAATCTTGAGGTTATTTGGTCATCATAGTGATAATTTATCTTTCAATTGTATTGAAAAATAAATCTAGTGAGTTGAAATAGCTGTTGAGTTTTATCATTGAAAAAAAGTTTCCCTTAAAGTTTTTGAGAAGTTACTTCAGATGGATGTCACTAATTTCAAAAGCAAATTGGAAATGTTATATATAGCCTATAGAATGTAGTAGTTACAAGTTTCTTACAAGGATTTAACGTTGCTGAATGATTATTATGTACTGAGGCATGCTCTGATCTGTATCAGAGTAGACGAAAGCCTGAAATTAAACGTGAATGGTATTTTGTTTAAATTTTGTAATTGTATTTTTGTGAGAATATACAAGTAATTTTTATAATTGTTACAGATCCATTAGATCTAGGGCAGTAGTAAAAGTTGAAATAGTTGTTAAATGAATCATATTAATTTGTTAAGTACTGTACAACCATTACAATAGTTGAAATAATAGGTCTACACACTTTACCAATTATATAAGACAATTACCTTCAACAATACTTAAATTAAAAGTGGAAAGGTGATTTTTTAAGCTTTACAGATTTGAATAAATGTTGAAATATTATGTTAACTTGAAAAATTTGTCTTAAATAAGATTTTAGCTCACTTTGGATTCCATGACAGATGTTTATATGATCTTGGATGATGTAATCTGATTTTTTGGATGTTCAGTCTCCAAAGTGTAAGAGAAACCTGTATAAAAATCCCTAATACTGGAAATCTTACGAGATTAAATCAAGACCAATGATGCCTGTGTCACCTTCCCATTTAGTTTTGTTCTTTCAAAAATGTTTAATAGGGCATTGTGCTGTAGAATAATGTATCACTCTGTTGAAGTCACATGACTTTTGACCTAAATATTTTGTTTGCTATAAATAGTTATAGTATGAAATTGTTAAAAGTTTTCATAGATAATCATGAAAGATGTGAAAATTTGAATTAATAAATAGAAAAGAATATGCATATGCTGGAATCTATTGTAAAAGACACATCCAAGAAGGAATATAATAACCTTTCATCAGCTACATAGCCAGGAAAGTGAATTTAATTAATGTTTTATTCCAATTTTTACGTATAATTTTTACTTATGTTAAAGAATTCATAACTGCTCAGAGTTCCCAATTTAATAGTAATTTCTGCTGATTCAAGCAATCCAAGACTTAGATACAGACATGGTGGGTTAAAGATCCTTTCTGTGATCACAATGTTCGCTTGCGAAGTCTAAAGTTCAGTCGTTTAGTCACTGTTCAAAGTTGGTCATTTTTACCTTTGCTCTAGACCCAACAAAAACCAATTTTGCAGATCCTTCCAAAGGTTTTTTCTCCTTAGCCAAGCAATTGCTAAATTGTATCCCTCTCTAAGCATATCTAAGACTCTGTCATGTCTCGAGGTATATCAGCCTTCTTTGAAAGCCACTGGCCACCCAGTTAACATCTAAAGAACCAATGACCATTTAAGGCAGAGTCAGAGATATCCATTACAAGACATATTACGTCTCTTCAAGTTACTCTGACCTAGCAGTATACTTAATACATTTACATACACTTTAAGACTTCTGGAGGTTATTTGAATAAGAAAACACAAGATTAACTTGGAGGGATAAACGACTTGTTCTTTATCAACCAATCATGCAGCATGAACAGATCCAGAGCAAATACTATGCTTTGCTTAATCCTCTTTTAACACCCAGAGACCTGATCCATCCCACATCCACACATCCCTAGATTTTCTCCAATATGACCCTTCCAGGTCTTACACCTGCACTTTTCAAAACCTGGTTAAAAAAAGCCTTGTGCTTAAGAAATAAAAAGATCTCCACCATATGCTAAGAAGTAACACCATACACCATGGAGTGGTCAAAAGATGTCAAGATGTGGTTACTTGTTGCTGCAACCTTTATATTAAAGTTGCTTGATGTAATCATCTTGAATTCACTGATTAAACTATAGTTAAAAATTACTTAACTAAGTGAATACATAGGGCTTACTTGCTGACGCGTTTCGAAACAATTGTTCCTTTGATGAAGCAAAGTCTCTACTCGAATAACCAGGAGCAATTGCTTCGAAACGCGTCAGCAAGTAAGCCCTATGTATTCACTTAGTTAAGTAATTTTTAATTATACACTTTAGATTAAGATCCTCACTTTTGCTAAAGTGATTTAAAAATTTTTCTCAGATCTATAAAAAATGCTATTAGGTATTTTAATGTTGGATCTGTCACCAAACGAGAACTAGTTACCCTGTTCAACCCGTGCACCAGTAAGGCCCATGGCAGTCATACTATATGGAGATTATTGTACATCTAGACCTTTCTTGAAAATAATAGCATAAATTCAACCACTCTCCTCAGTGACATGACATTTAATACAATACTAAGTTCAGGTCTATGATCAAACAAAAAATACTTTCTCCAAAATCTAAAAGGAACACTATTTGTTTGCTGTATTGTCTGAGTAATCATTAGTCCAGGGTTTTTTATATATTATTCCTCGTGGACAGAGATAAAAATCTATAGTTTGTAGGTTTATTTTTCAAACATCCAAGTCGATGCAAAACTCTACTCCCCCTAACAAGTTACATATTACTTTCCTTGTTCCACAAACCAGTATTATATCATCCAATGCCAAACATGGTGGAATCATCAATGCTTTTATCTATCCATACAAAAGATGATCCTCCCATATTATATATGATTCCATAATGAGTATAGTGATAGACATTATATTACATTATTTCCTCTACAACAATCTAGAAGAATCAATTACAATGACACTTTTGGTATTAACTTGGCAAAAAAACCACTACTTACTGATACTTTTCAGCAGACACGTTTCACACTAGGTCAGCTTATTATTCAATACTGTGAGCCACAGACAAGACTGTTGCTCAGGTGTGCTGTGTTGGTGTGAATCTGTGGTGTATTTCTGTTCTGTGGTGTGTTATAGTTCATAGAGTAGGTAGTAATTATGTGTTCTAATATATTATTTGATTGCGAGTGTGTTTTGTCGTTTCAAATATATTTGATTGTGAGTGGGTTTTGTCATTTAGAATGTGTTGTGGATAGTATTTATGGTGTTTGTGCATCTCGTAGTTTTCTGTTGTGTTAAGTTTGTTGTTTTTTTCTTGTAGTGTAGGATTTTTAGATTGGTGACTATGTTAGTCTGTGAGTGTAGTGTGTTTTGTATGTGTATGCCGAAAACCACTGAACACCAATACACCACAGACTCACACCAACACAGCAAACAGTCTTTTCCGTTAATCACACGAATAATTCGCTGACCTAGTGCAAAACGCGTCTGAAGCGACTGGCGCTTAGCTAAAATGAGAAGAAAACGAGGTTCGAGAAAGATCGGCAATAATATGATAGAAATGTGAGTAACAATAGTAAGCGGCGGCAAAGTGCCTTACTTCAATCGCTGAGCACGCAATTACGAAAGTTAGAAAGCCATAATGGGCTCCGTACAAGCACATTTAATTACAGAACAATGCGCACTGAATTTACACATAAATGAATTATTAGTACTTAAGCTTATGCAGCACTTACCCTCGTGGAGCAAGAAAGGGCAAAATTGAAGTGGTCGTAGATCTCGTAGCTGTAGAAGTCCTGGGTACCCAGTTCGTAGGAATCCTGGCCAGGCGAAGTCACACTAAAACTTAAACGAGAAGTCAATAAGCTGCATTTAAAATCCTAGTCATTTAAGAACTATGGCGCGGAACGACACAAAGGAACTTACAAACGGCGATTGTAATTAAAGTCAATAATCCGCAAATAACTTATATAATAACGCGGTCACACTAACACACATTAAGACGAACAGTTTTAATGCTTGTACGAGGTTTTCACGGTCAAAAGCGGCACTCTGCACAAGTTGTGCAACTTTACGTAACGAGGTATTTTAACGAGGCTGTTAACTGTACGACAGTTCCGAGACAACGGGGACGACTAACTAACGGAAAAAGCGAGCTAAGGGAGTGGGGATCAAGCCACAGAAAATCAATACTTCAAATCATACATCGATTGGCAGATCGGACGTCACGTGACCATCACTGCACAGTCCAGCTGAGCGTTTGAATGTAGGCCGCGAAACTTCGAGCGCTGACTCGAACATACCGCCCACCAAAACGAATGTTTTTAATCCGCCAGGTGGGTAGAGGGCGAAGAACTAATAAAGCACCGGAAACCGAGGGTGCCGAAGAAAATAGCAGGGGAAACGAAAGAAAGAGAAGAAAACAAAAAGGGGCAAGAGTGCCGAAGAAACCAAAGGTGAAACTCAATGCTGCAGCGGGAAGCCAACAAGCTTGTGGACAGGTCGCTTCAGCTGGCCGTGCGAGGTTTTGACAGTAGCTACGCGGGATACTTGGTCGTGTCCAGGATGTAGATGTATGATCCGACCCATAGGCCAATGAAGGGGGCTCGGATGCTCTCCAGTGATGAAGACGAGTTGATCCTCCTGAAGCGGTGAGGAGTTCTTGTGCCACTTGCGGCGTTGAATCTGCGAATGCAGGTACTGAGTAGACCAAGTCTTCCAGAAACGGTTGGTCATTTGCTGAATCATGGACCAACGAGATTTAAGAGGCGGTTCGGGGTAACATCTCTCCGGAAGTGCAAGGAGCGGTCGTCCAATAAGAAAATGTCCGGGAGTGAGGAAAGACGATCCTTCGCTGGGGTCAGGCGAAACCTCGAAAATAGGTCGACTGTTAAGAATAGCCTCTATCCGGGTAAACAACGTAGACAATTCCTCAGGGTTTAATACCGTATTACCAATCGTGCGGTGCATAAGTCCTTTAGCGGATTTGACGGCAGCCTCCCAGAGTCCGCCGAAATGTGGTGCGGCTGGAGGGTTGAAGTGCCATTCAATGCGTTGGTCGGCGAGTTTGCGCTTGATAAGCGATTTCGAGCGGTCAAGCAGTTGATAGACCTCACTCAGGCGGTTCGCGGTTCCAACAAAATTCGTGCCGTTGTCAGAATAAATATCAGAGGGTAGCCCTCGTCTTGACGTGAAACGGTGTAAAGCTGCGAGAAAGGCATCGGTGGATAGGTCGGATACCATCTCCAAGTGCACAGCCTTAGTAGCCATGCAGACAAATAGACAAAGATAAGATTTTAAAAGCTTCGAGGTACGCAAATGATTTGCCTTTGTGTCAAAGGGTCCAGCGAAATCAATTCCCACCCTGCAGAAAGGCGGCGATGGAGTGACTCTAGATGATGGTAAAGAAGCCATCATAGGTGGACGAGGCTTAGATTGCATACGGAAGCACCGCATGCACGCATGAATGCGTTGTCGAAGTAAGGAGCGTAACGCAATAATCCAAAATTCGCCGTTAATCAGCGCTTGAGTGGTGCGCGGTCCGGCATGTAAGGCTAACTTGTGGTAATGATCGCAGATCAAGTTGACGTGTTGATGATGTTTAGGAAGCAGAAGGGGGTGCTTAGATTCGTACGACATCTCAGAATGATTAAGTCTTCCGCCCACCCTGAGTAAGCCCTGGGCGTCGACAAATGGCGTTAGGCTGCGGAGCGGATCGATGATTTGAGCGCCACGACGGAGCCGTTGCAATGTTTCGCTGAAGGCCAGCTCTTGTATGAGCTTGACGCAGAGATCTCTGGCGTTACTTAACTCCTGCACCGAAGGCGTAGTAAATGAAGTTTTACTCAAGGCGACTTTGGCCTTGTAGCGGGTGTTATGACCGTGGTTGGTAGTCTGGCCTTTACGACGGCAATTATTCACAAACCGCAGGACGTAAGCGAAAACATGGTGAAGAGTAATTAAGTTCGAATGTCGTTCTATAGTTGCCAATAGTCGATTAGGCTCTTGAACGGCCGTACATAGCAGTCTAGGTTCAGATTTATGTTCGGTCTGGTCCGGGTTAAGGCCGGTCGGTTTAGACAAATGCCACGCAGTAGGACATTGTAGCGCCCATGGTGGGCCGTGCCACCACAGCGGATGTTCAGCAAGCTGGTTAGGTAGACACCCACGGGAAGCAACGTCCGCGGGGTTATCAGCAGTCGAGACATGGAACCAACGGTCCATGGAGGTATTTGAAACGATTTCAGTGACGCGGTTGGCAGTAAAAGTCTTCAATAAATAAGGCGGGGTGTTGATCCAATACAACACAATTTCAGAATCGGTGAAGAAAAACGTCTCGTCGTCAGACACAAAATTCAAAACGGGCTGAACGGACTTGTAGAGTTTGGCCAGCAAGACTGCGCCACAAAGCTCCATGCGAGGTATGGTGATCGGTTTAACTGGAGCTACCCTGCTCTTAGCCTTCAGAAGGCTAACGGTAACGACTCCATTCCATTCGGTTCTCAAATATATAGCTGCTGCGTATCCAGCTTCGGAAGCATCGCAAAACCCTAACAGTTGATGCTTGGCAGCTCGTGTGCCAACGTGTCGAGGTATTTGGATAGAAGACAAACTGGCGAATTGAACAATGAAGCTGTCCCATTGATTTAGAAGCGCGGTTGGCAAAGGTTCATCCCATGATAACCTTTCGAGCCACAAACGTTTGAGAAAGCATTTGATCCAGAAAGTAATAGGCGTTAAGAAGCCAAGCGGGTCGAAAGTCCGAGCGACATAAGATAGTATGGTGCGTTTCGTAGGCACCGAAACGAAATTCTGACTCTGGTAGGAGAACGAGTCCGAGGTAGGATTCCATTGCAGTCCCAGTATTTTGATGGCGGTAGAATCGTCCTGGAACAGTAGCGGGTTCTCCAGATGAGCGGAAGGTAGCGTTGACAATAGTGCAGGATCACTTGATGACCATTTCCTGAGTTCCAGGCCGGCGAGTGCGAAAATGTTAATGAGCTGCTGTATCAATTCCTTGGCATCTTCGGGTGTATCGGCGCCAGTGACAACATCATCAACATAAGTCTGCTGAAGTATTGCTTGCGACGCGGCAGGGTATCGGCTCCCTTCGTCCTTTACGAGTTGTTCAAGTGTCCGCAACGCTAAATACGCAGACGGGGTTAGTCCGTACGTGACAGTAGCTAACTCGTATTCCACAAGCGGAGATTGAGGCGTCGGTCGGTATAATATGTGCTGGTGGCAGCGATCAGCTGGGCGCACGGCAATTTGTCGGTACATCATTTTAAGATCAGCACAAACGGCGTGAACATACAGGCGAAAGGAAATGATGACGTTAGACAGGTCCTTCTGAAGTTTAGGACCGGAAAGCAATTGCTGATTTAAAGAATTCGCGTTACAATCAGGCGAGGATGCGTTGAATACTACTCGTAGCTTAGTAGTAGAACTGGTGGTCTTAAAAACACAATGATGCGGGATCAAATAGTTAGAAGTATTAAGTGCGGGGTACATATGACCCAGAGTCATATATTCTGTCATGAATTGATGATATTGCCGAGCTACCTCCGGCTGACGACTTAAACGTCGTTCTAAAGCATGATAACTAGCGAGGACAACGTTGCGGTTTGACTTAAGTGTTACAGCGTCAGGTTTGAAGGGGAGGGCGACAACATATCTCCCGACTTCATCGCGTTCAGTAGTTGTAGTAAACAGGCTTTCACAAAGCTGTTCGTCAGGGCTCAAAGATTTAGCCTCAGTCACTTCTTCGACTTCCCAAAACCGTCGAATATTGTCATCAATAGACTGTAGCGAGGTAATAAACACTCTAGGTTGATGGGGCATACTATACGGTATGGATCCCATAATGACCCAACCTAAACGAGTGTTAAGCGCGGAGGGCTGGCCATGAATGATAGTGCAAGGCCCATTAGTGAGTATTTGGGTGAAAACATCTGCCCCTAGTATAATGTCAACACCGGCAGGCGAGTCGAAATGAGGGTCAGCTAAAGGTAGGTGCTGGTATTGAGCACTTATTTGAGAGGCTAACCTAGTAGCCGGCAGCGGGTCAGTAATGTGGTTAAGCACGGCGGCTTCAGTAGTTAGCATTACACCAGGGTCATGCCTCGAGAATAAAATCAACGTAACGTACTCGTGAATACGTGTGGTCTTGGCGGCGACACCAATCAAAGACATATTTGAACTCCGAGTAGGTAGGCTCAACAGGACGCTTGCTTTCTTAGTAATGGCAGATATCTGACTGCCGGGGTCGATAATAGCTCTTAGAAAACGAGGTTGACCATAATGGTCCTGTAGGACGACTTGCGCGGTACCCAACAGGGCGAGAGATTCCTGAATATTACATGACAAAGAATGAGGTTGAGCTTGAGTATCGGTTGCGCGTCTAGTTGCTGGCCTCGGGTGTCGCGGTGTGACTAGTCATTGTTGTGACGGCGGGTTGTTATGTAACAAAGTATGGTGTGCCTCGTTGCACTGCTTGCAGCGTTGGCTGGACTTACATTTAGCTTGGAAATGTGAGCCAAGACAATTGAAGCACCGTTGTAGTTTCATGATGGCATCCTGGCGTGCCACAGAAGGCAGTTCGAGAAAGGATTGACAGTCAATGATGCGATGTCCTTCTCCGCAATAATAACACATGCCTGCGTGTGTCGTAGAAACATAGGCTTGATTCATGTGACGCGGTGGTAATCGGTGACGGAATACTGACATCCTAGGAGTGTTCATAACAGGAGGTATATTTACGGGGCGCGGTCCGTTGAATGGCCGTGTAGGGCCTGACGCAGCACGTCTAGGCTCGTATACATATTGCGTAGCCTTAGGTGTAATAGAATTGTCGGGCGAAACCGAAGGCTGGACTATTGTACTATGTGCCGTGTTAAGGTTAGGTTCCAGTTGGTCAAAATTTAAATCACGGGCCCCTTGCGAATCAGACTCATTTACTGACGACACCAGTATGCGGGGTTGTTGAGCAGCTCTCGCGTTCGTAGAAGCTGCGGCAGGCGGTTGATCCAACAACTCTAGAGCCCGGGCCTGTTCCGTTATAAAATCATTCAACAGTTTGTACGTAGGCATACGATTTGTGCCTAGCCTCGTTTCAAAATTTAATCTAGTCTGGGGGTCCAAGTTATTAATGGACATCTGAAAAAGCAGAAAATCAGCCAAATCATCTAGCTGGATAACCTTCAACGCACACACAGCGTTTGAATGCGCGGTCAAGAAGCGGTTCAATTCAGTTTGCGAAGCATTCTTAATTGGTTTAAAGTCTTGAATCATTTTAAAATAGTGGTCAGCCAAACGGCGTGGGTTAGCGTACCGATTGCGCAAAGCTTGATATGCAATGCTGTAATTTTGTTCAGATATTACCAAGCCTGTGACAATTGCTAAAGCGTCGCCTTTAAGTACCGATTTCAGATATTGGAATTTCTGTATATCACTAAGACTGTCGTTGCAATGGACTATTGAATCGTACATCGTTATAAAGTCCGTCCAGTCACTGTTGTTTCCTGAAAAAACAGGCAACGCAAGACTAGGGAGGTTAGGTGAACCTACAGCTGATTTGACGGGCGAGGTTGAGGTCACCTCTGCCTTGATAAGGTTAGGATATTTTGCTAACATGGGCAAATACACGTCCTGAAATTGTCTTTTGATATTAAACGCACTTTCAGCTAAACTTGCCACCTGGGTGGCGAACGTTTGTTCTAATATCTCATAAGTATCCACGAAATTGGCCTGAATGCGTCTTATTTCTCGAGCGATGCCTTCCGGCATCGCTTTATCGTCAAGAAGGGTTTGTACTTGTTCCAAATCATTTAATATATTTTTTAATTTAGCGAGGTAATATTCAGTATTAATTGCCATTATAAATAATTTAATAAAGTTCACAAATAAACACAACACAAATTAATTTCACAAAATTTTTTAAACAGCGGTAAGTGGACTGTATAGTTTAATAAAAGTAAAGTATTTCCTCATCACAAAGCAAATCAAAATCAAGTGACGTATACCTATGACGTCACGTTTCCCGCGCGTGTAACTCGCACAAAGGAAATCAGAAATCAAATGTTGCGCAACACTTAGTAAGATTGCATGAATCATATAAATCAAATGAATTTAAATTCAATCTATCCGGCTCGAAGAGGACCAAATGAAGCGACTGGCGCTTAGCTAAAATGAGAAGAAAACGAGGTTCGAGAAAGATCGGCAATAATATGATAGAAATGTGAGTAACAATAGTAAGCGGCGGCAAAGTGCCTTACTTCAATCGCTGAGCACGCAATTACGAAAGTTAGAAAGCCATAATGGGCTCCGTACAAGCACATTTAATTACAGAACAATGCGCACTGAATTTACACATAAATGAATTATTAGTACTTAAGCTTATGCAGCACTTACCCTCGTGGAGCAAGAAAGGGCAAAATTGAAGTGGTCGTAGATCTCGTAGCTGTAGAAGTCCTGGGTACCCAGTTCGTAGGAATCCTGGCCAGGCGAAGTCACACTAAAACTTAAACGAGAAGTCAATAAGCTGCATTTAAAATCCTAGTCATTTAAGAACTATGGCGCGGAACGACACAAAGGAACTTACAAACGGCGATTGTAATTAAAGTCAATAATCCGCAAATAACTTATATAATAACGCGGTCACACTAACACACATTAAGACGAACAGTTTTAATGCTTGTACGAGGTTTTCACGGTCAAAAGCGGCACTCTGCACAAGTTGTGCAACTTTACGTAACGAGGTATTTTAACGAGGCTGTTAACTGTACGACAGTTCCGAGACAACGGGGACGACTAACTAACGGAAAAAGCGAGCTAAGGGAGTGGGGATCAAGCCACAGAAAATCAATACTTCAAATCATACATCGATTGGCAGATCGGACGTCACGTGACCATCACTGCACAGTCCAGCTGAGCGTTTGAATGTAGGCCGCGAAACTTCGAGCGCTGACTCGAACAGCGTCTGGTGAAAAATATCAATAAGTAGTGGATTTTGGTAAGTTAATATTAAAAGTGTAGTTATAGAAAAACCTCAAGATGTTCAACACAAAAACTGTGAATTACATTGATATTTGATTTACTACTGAAGTTTAAAAAAATTGATACATTAGTTGATTCTGTTGAAAGTTTAATACAGTATAAAAATAATAATTTAATGTATACAAAATTTAGTTGGCAACTCAAATCAAACTAATCGACTGGTAATGTGTTTTAAACCCAAGATCAGTAACCCTCATGTCTACCAAAAAATGTTGTACATTCTAAATTCGGTGTGCGGCAAAATATTTCTTAAAGGTAAAATAAAATGCTTCTATAACAGATTGTCAATGAGAAAATGATGATATAATAGGCCTATATAGAAGTGTACAATCTGCCAGATCGTTACATTTTATTTTAATTCCACATTTGTCCTGCATATTATTGTTGTAATTTATTATTTTTATAATATTGGTAATGTTTTATATGCTATTCTTATCTCTAAATAGTTTATTAAATTTAAAAAAATTAAATTTTTATCGTTAAATAGAAATAACTATGTTTCATTCTTTGCCTCTATAATTAGAAGTTGTCCACTTTTCTTCATTCTTATTAATATTATTATAAGTATTATTATTAATTTCCTTTTTTATTAACATTTAATTTATCTTCAGTTTTTACATAAGTTTTCATTAGCTTCTTCATAAATGATATTTATTACCAAAAGTACGATTTTATTAATTTCATTAGGTTTTCTACTTACTTAGAAAGCCAAATTATTTTCATTTCTACTTATTGTTAAATCTAAACCGTTTAATTCACCTTTATTCTGATATAAAAATTCAAGGCTGTTATGATAATATTAATAATACCATTATATTCAGACTTATATTATTATTGCGTGAAATATAAAGAAAATGAAATGATACCTGAAAATTAATATTTGTGAAAATTTATAGGCCTAAATATTGTCACAAAAATGAATTATTTGAAGAACAAGTACAAATTAAAATTAAACATTATGTAGCCTACTATAAGGTTGTAGAAAATGTTAACGCCCTGTGAATGTGAATATAACAATGATAGGGTATAACTTACACATTTTTCACATGGTTTTAATTTTAATGGGTAAGTAGTAAAAGCTGGTAATATTACTGAAAGAAAACGTTAAAGTATATTTAATATGCTGTACATTTTTTCTTGTTTTTTATTTATTACATGTGCAATAAATTTTTATCAGAGAAAATATAGCAATATGTATAACGGAATATCGACCTACCATGTACTGTTTATTGGTGTGATTTAAATGGGTGTTGTAATTATATATACTTTTATATATAGCCTATATCTTTAACTGTAAGTTTTTGGTTTTGATTATTTTATTTTAATGATTAATAATATGAATAGGATACAAATAGTATAAATAATATGAATAGTATATAAATGGTATGAATAATATAAATAGTATACAAATAGCATGAATAGTACACAAATGGTAATACTAATATGAATAGTATTCAAATGGTATGAATAATATGAATAGCATACAAATGGCATGACTAATTAGAATAGTATACAAATAGTATGAATAATATGAATAGCATACAAATGGTATGCATAATATGAATAGAATACAAATGGTATGAATAATATGAATAGGATACAAAGGGTATGAATAATATGAATAGTATAAAAATGGTATGAATAATATGAATAGTATACAAATGGTATGAATAATATGAATAGTATACAAATGGTATGACTAATATTACTTGTATACAAATGGTAAGAATAATATGAATACTATACAAATGGTATGACTAATATGAATAGTATACAAATGGTATAAATAATATGAATAGCATACAAATGGTATGAATAATATGAATAGCATAGGGCCTACAAATGGTATGAATAATATGTATAGTATACAAAGGGTATGAATAATGTGAATAGTATAAAAATGGTATGAATAATATGAATAGCATACAAATGGTATGACTAATATGAATAGTATACAAATGGTATGACTAATATGAATAGCATACAAATGGTATGACTAATATAAATAGTATACAAATGGTATGAATAATATGAATAGCATAAAAATGCTATGAATAATATGAAAAGTATACAAATAGTATGAATAATATAAATAGCATACAAATGGTATGAATGATATGAATAGTATACAAATGGTATGAATGATATGAATAGTATACAAATGGTATGAATAATATAAATAGTATACAAATGGTATGAATAATATGAGTAGTATACAAATGGTATGAGTGATATGAATAGTATGCAAATGGTATGAATAATATGAGTAGTATACAAATGGTATGAATAATATGAATAGCATATAAATGGTATGAATGATATGAATAGTAAACAACTGGTATGAATGATATGAATAGTATACAAATGGTATGAATAATATGCAAATAGTATGAATAATATGAATAGTATAAAAATGGTATGAATAATATGAATAGTATACAAAGGGTATGAATAATATGAATAGTATACAAAGGGTATGAAATAATATGAATAGCATACAAATGGTATGAATAATATGAATAGTATAAAATGGTATGAATAATATGAATAGTATACAAAGGGTATGAATGATATGAATAGTATACAAATGGTATGAATAATATGAATAGGATACAAAGGGTATGAATAATATGAATAGTATAAAAATGGTATGAATAATATGAATAGTATACAAATGGTATGAATAATATGAATAGTATACAAATGGTATGAATAATATGAATAGTATACAAATGGTATGAATAATATGAATAGCATACAAATGGTACGACTAATATGAATAGTATACAAATGGTATGAATGATATGAATAGTATACAAATGGTATGAATGATATGAATAGTATAAAAATGGTATGAATAATATGAATAGCATACAAAGGGTATGGAATAATATGAATAGCATACAAATGGTATGAATAATATGAATAGTATACAAATGGTATGAATAAAATGAATAGTAAACAGAGGGTATGAATAACATGAATAGTATATAAATGGTATGAATAATATGAATAGTATACAAAGGGTATGAATAGTATACAAATGGTATGAATAATATGAATAGCATAGAAATGGTATGAATGATATGAATAGTATAAAAATGGTATGAATAATATGAATAGTATACAAAGGGTATGGAATAATATGAATAGTATACAAATGGTATGAATAATATGAATAGTATACAAAGGGTATGAATAATATGAATAGTATACAAAGGTATGAATAAAATGATTAGTATAAAAATGGTATGAATAATATGAATAGTATACAAATAGTATGAATAATATGAATAGTATACAAATGGTATGAATAATATGAATAGTATACAAATGGTATAACTATTATGACTTGTATACAAATGGTATAAATAATATGAATAGCATACAAATGGTATGAATAATATGAATACCATAGGGCCTACAAATGGTATGAATAATATGAATAGTATACAAAGGGTATGAATAATGTGAATAGTATAAAAATGTTATGAATAATATGAATAGCATACAAATGGTATGACTAATATGAATAGTGTACAAATGGTATGACTAATATGAATAGCATACAAATGGTATGACTAATATAAATAGTATACAAATGGTATGAATAATATGAATAGCATAAAAATGCTATGAATAATATGAATAGTATACAAATGGTATGAATAATATAAATAGCATACAAATAGTATGAATGATATGAATAGTATACAAATGGTATGAATGATATGAATAGTATACAAATGGTATGAATAATATAAATAGTATACAAATGGTATGAATAATATGAATAGTATTCAAATGGTATGAGTGATATGAATAGTATGCAAATGGTATGAATAATATGAGTAGTATACAAATGGTATGAATAATATGAATAGCATACAAATGGTATGAATGATATGTATAGTAAACAACTGGTATGATTGATATGAATAGTATACAAATGGTATGAATAATATGCAAATGGTATAAATAATATGAATAGTATAGAAATGGTATGAATAATATGAATAGTATACAAAGGATATGAATAATATGAATAGTATACAAAGGGTATGGAATAATATGAATAGCATACAAATGGTATGAATAATATGAATAGTATACAAATGGTATGAATGATATGAATAGTATACAAAGAGTATGAATAATATGAATAGTATATAAAACATATGAATAAAATTAATAGTATAAAAATGGTATGAATAATATGAATAGTATACAACTAGTATGAATAATATATATAGTATACAAATGGTATGAATAATATGAATAGCATACAAACGGTATGAATAATATGAATAGTATACAAATGGTATGATTAATATGAACAGTATACAAATGGTATGAATAATATGAATAGTATACAAATGGTATGAATAATATGAATAGTATACAAATGGTATGAATAATATGAATAGTATACAAAGGGTAAGAATAATATGAATAGTATAAAATGGTATGAATTATATGAATAGTATACAAAGGGTATGAATAATATGAATAGCATAGAAATGGTATGAATAATATGAATAGCATACAAATGGTATGAATAATATGAATAGTATGCAAAGGGTATGAATAATATGAATAGTATAAAAATGGTATGAATAACATGAATATTATACAAATGGTATGAATAATATGAATAGTAGGCCTATACAAATGGTATAACTAATATGAATAGCATACAAATGGTATGACTAATATAAATAGTATACTAATGGTATGAATAATATGAATAGTATACAAATGGTATGAATAATATGAATAGCATACAAATGGTATGAATAATATGAATAGCATACAAATGGTATGAATAATATGAATAGTATGCAAAGGGTATGAATAATATGAATAGTATACTAATGGTATGAATTATATGAATAGTATACAAAGGGTATGAATAATATGAATAGCATACAAATGGTATGAATAATATGAATAGCATACAAATGGTATGAATAATATGAATAGTATGCAAAGGGTATGAATAATATGAATAGCATACAAATGGTATGACTAATATGAATAGTATGCAAAGGGTATGACTAATATAAATAGTATACTAATGGTATGAATTATATGAATAGTATACAAAGGGTATGAATAATATGAATAGCATACAAATGGTATGAATAATATGAATAGCATACAAATGGTATGAATAATATGAATAGTATGCAAAGGGTATGAATAATATGAATAGTATAAAAATGGTATGAATAATATGAATATTATACAAATGGTATGAATAATATGAATAGTAGGCCTATACAAATGGTATAACTAATATGAATAGCATACAAATGGTATGACTAATATAAATAGTATACTAATGGTATGAATAATATGAATAGTATACAAATGGTATGAATAATATTGTTGCTTCATTTAGATTTTCGGCGACTTGATCAGCTGGTCAAATGCCTGGAAAGATCCGTTGTGCGTTATGGCGAAATAGGGATCTGTTTCCTGATGAAACAATGAGTTTATACATTTTCATGTGTGATTGTAGGTTTGTATATTTTTCAAATCACTATTTTTGGTTTGCAGTATTCATAACAACGCTGCCTTACTTAGAATGTGGTTTTAAATAATTTATGTAAATCTGAACTAACAAAAACAAAAGTGGAAATTTTACGCAGTTACTAGAATAGTAACTTAACGTAAATCATTTAAGACCCTCTTCTTCATAATTGCAAAGTTAGGCCTACCACATAAAGGTTTTGTCTTCATTAAGTTGACATGAAACCACGTTCCTTCTGTATTCTATTCATGATATAAAATAACGTTATAAACACAGCTGATTGATGGCAAAAACCGTTGATGGGTGTTCAATGACCAAGTCACATGCTGCAGACCTGAACTTCCTTAACTATCAAAACTTTTCCAATTGATGAATCAAAACACAAAAAATTGTTTTTACCATGATAAACTTTATGGTCCGCTTTAGTCACGTTAAAATTTGGAAGCGTACTTATAAGAAACTGACGTATTTTGCGTTGCGAAAATTGGCAAATTGGCTGTAATAAATAGATAGGTTATTCACAGTCATAGAACACATGTAACTAAAATAAAACCAGTTTAAAATTGTATAAAATGTATTATAAACTTGATAGTTGTGTGGTTGTCGGTTGCGTTTTTGTCAATTGTTGGTGCAAGACAATCACTCAGTAACATAGACAATTGAAATAAATGCTTTTAAATTGTTATAAATAAACTTCAACATATAAGTTGCTACAACTGAAATAACCTTACAACTTGTTTTTTTAATAATCGTTTGGTTTTGTTTCAATTCCGATGGTAGACAATTGTTAATGTCATAAAAAAATATAGCCTTAGATTTATTATAAATCTATGGTGGGAGCTCTGAGACTCTGTTGATTTTTGATGCAAAACAGTAGAACTTATGTTAAAGGTTTTTTCTAATTCTTCTTTAATATTTCATAAATCTTTTTCTCTAGCTTAAAGGCTGTCAATGCCCTACGAAGAATTGATGAGGTAAAGTTTAAGGTAGGGGTATAAAGTCCTCTGGTAGAGGCAATGGGAGGGGATCGTGACGTAGCCTGTGCAGGGGCACCTACCTCAAGTATCCTACTATCTATCGGATCGTAAATAGGAGTCTTCCGGTTACATAAAGACGAAAGATGAGGGAGAACAGGTGAAAAGGAAAGTAATGAATATCTTCTAGTATTGGGGATAGTGGCAAATAATGTCCAAGCGTAAGATGGGTCTTTAGCCTGAAGCAGCTCTCAACGATTATATACAAATTATGAAAATCGCGCCCTGTAAAAATAACACCCAAACAAAAATTTGTGTAAAACGTTTCCAGTTTAAATATTCAGTTGTGTTACGTCCAATGAGTCTTGGTTCACAGCTGGTAGAAAACGTGCAATGCAGTTTTTGTATTGTAGGCCTACATCTTGAGGTTTTTTTTAACAATTATATCACCAATCATATAACCAAAATAAAATTTTACCAATCACATACAGAGCACACTACACACATACACCAACATTGACATCAATCTAAAAGTTCTTAACTTCATCAAAAAAGCAACTAGCTAAACACGACAAAAAACTACAAAAAAAAAAAAAATAGCACCAAAACCATCCACTAACACATTCTAAACGACAAAATACACTCACAATTAAATTCTGTACTATAATTCAAAACATATTTCACAACTACTCTATAAACAGAACACCAATACACCACAGACTCACAATAACACAACACACCTGAGCAGCAGTCTTGTCCGTGACTCAGAATTGAGCAATGCACTGGTCAAGCGCGAAACGAGTCTGCTGAAAAATATCATTAAGCAGTTGTTTTTTGTCAAACGATATATAAGTTAACAATACGTCTCTAAAATAAAGCCGTGTTCGAGTAAATAAAGATTGAAACAGAAAAATCAGCTTAATCGTTAAGGAGCATAGAGTTAATGGTAGAAAAACGAAAGGAAACAATCTTTTTAAAAACTAGATGAAACAAAAAAAAACTAACTAAGAAGTACACAAAAGTAAAAGTCTAGAAGTTCCAAAAGCTTGAATAAGTGGACTAAAACTTGACTTGTCGTTCATTAGTAACTTAACCATAAAAACATCAAAAAAGTAAGTTGAATAAAAAAAATGACAATCCATATAAGCTGATTTTAAACATCTTCTTTTGACATTTAGCCAGTCCAAAGCCTGGATAAAGTGTGATGGGAGTCAGTTTATTTTGATGGAAATATATTTATAGGGCTATATAGCAATGGGAAATTTATTCCTGGGCGGATTTTCACTGTAGAAGACTTCGGAGCAGGTCTTCTTAAGAGCACGCATTGCCATAATTTTGCCCCATCACCAGTACAAGGATATCATTCCAAATATTAACTAGTAACTTTTCTCAGAATTCCCAACCCAGATTCAATAATTCGAAATGTATCTGTGATTCGAAATGTATATGCATCGAAATGTATCTCTAATACGAAATGTATCTCTAATTTGAAATGTATTTTTGATTCGAAATGAATCTGTGATTCGAAATGTATCTCTAATTTGAAATGTATTTTTGATTCGAAATGAATCTGTGATTCGGAATGTATCTCTAATTCGAATGTAGCTGTGATTCGGAACATATCTGTAATTCTAAATGTATCTTCAATTCGAAATTTATCTATGATTAGAAATGTATCTCTAATTCGAAATGTATTAGTGATTCGAAAAGTATCTCTAATTCGAAATGTATCTGTGATTCGAAATGTACTCTAATTCGAAATGTATCTTCAATATGAAATGTATCTGTGATTCGAAATGTATCCGTAACTCGGAATGTATCTTTAATTCAAAAGTAATTTGTGATTTGAAATGTATCTCTAATTCGAAATGTATCTGTGATTCGAAATATATCTCTAATTCGAAATGTATCTGCAATTCGAAATGTATCTTTGATTTGGAATGTATCGGTAATTCGAAATGTATCTGTGATTCGAAATGTATCTTTAATTGGAAAGTCATTTGTAATTTGAAATGTATCTCTAATACAAAATGTATCTGATATTCGAAATGTATCTGTGATTCGAAATGTATCTGTGATTCGAAATGTATCTGTGATTAGAAATGTATCTGTAATCCGAAATGTATCTGTGATTCGAAATGTATCTCTAATTCGAAATGTATCTCTAATTCGAAATGTATCTGTGATTCGAAATGTATCTGTGATTCGAAATGCATCTGTGATTCGAAATGTATCTGTAATTCGAAATTTATCTGCAATTCGAAATGTATCTGTGATTCGAAATGTATCCGTGATTAGAAATGTATCTGTAATTCGAAATGTATCTGTGATTCGAAATGTATCTGTAATTCGAAATTTATCTGCAATTCGAAATGTATCTCTAATTCGAAATGTATCTGTGATTAGAAATGTATATCTAATTCGAAATGTATCTGTGATTCGAAATTCGTCCGATTACATAAAGAAGAAAGATGAGGGAGAACAGGTGGAAAGGAAAGTAATGAATATCTTCTAGTGTTGGGGATAGCGACAAATAATGTCCAAGCGTAAGATGGATCTTTAGCCTGAAATTTGTCTGTAATTCGAAATGTATCTCTAATTCGAAATGTATCTGTGATTCGAAATGTATCTCTAAGTCGAAATGTATCTGTGATTCGAAATGTATCTAATTCGAAATGTATCTTCAATATGAAAGGTATCTGTGATTCGAAATGTATCTGAAGTTCGAAATGTATCTGTAATTCGAAATGTATCTGTGATTCGAAATGTATCTTTAATTCGAAAGTAATTTGTGATTGAAATGTATCTCTAATACGAAATGTATCTGTGATTCGAAAGTATCTCTAATTCGAAATGTATCTCTAATTCGAAATGTATCTATAATTCGAAATGTATCTGTGATTCGAAATGTATCTGTAATTCGAAATTTATCTGCAATTCGAAATGTATCTCTAATTCGAAATGTATCTGTGATTCGAAATGTATCTGCAATTTGAAATATATCTGTGGTTCGGAATGTATTGGTATTTCGAAATGTATCTGTGAATCGAAATGTATCTGTGATTCGAAATGTATCTGTAATTCGAAATGTATCTGAGATTCGGAATATATCTGTAATTCGAAATATATCTGTGACTCGGAATGTAACTGTAATTCGAAATGTATCTATTAAAATAATAATTGGTTGGTAACAAAATTGAAACAAAACCAAACAATTTTTTTTAAAAGGCATTAGGTTACAAAAGTTTTATAAAATTATAAAACTTAAGGTAAATCATTTAAATATACAGGCCACTTATTTAAGCCGTTTTTGCAGTTATTATTATATACAAAAATAATAAATAGCCACTTCATAGCCACTCAAATATTTGCCGAAGGAGTTTAAAACAGAATTTAGAAATACCTTGGTGTTAGCACTTACTATTCAATCGTGGCGTCTCCCCAGCGCCGAGTCTCCTCAGTGCCGAGGGTAAATTAGTCTCCTCAGCACCCAGGCCATAAATTATGAAAGGGTCTGCTCAGTGATGCAGAAGTGACGACGGTTAATATCTTCTCTTTTAAAATGCCTGGCTCAAAAGTGATACCATACAACTTATGGTTTGCTGTGTTTTATTGTTTACTTCAGCAGTTTGTAACAACTTTTAAGCTGTTTTGTTAAGTTACACTAAAGTAAACTTCGGGTCGTTTGGTATCATTATTATTGTAATAATGAGTAGAGTCTTCATTTATTAACCATTTTCAGTTAAAATAAATCGGCTAATGGAGCGTAAATACGGCCGGACCTGGGATCGTCCTAATCTTCTGCTCTTGTAGATCTTAGGGGTGCAATCACTCATGGTATGTGGTGACCTTCCTGGTCAACAAAGCCTGAGATTTTTGGGGTAGAAAAGAACACTTTTGAAATACAGTATTTTAAAAATTCTATCGTACGTTAACTTTTTTATCATGCTATGTCTACTTACTAGTTATTTTTTCGAGTACTTTTGCTTTATCTATACGACTGAGTTTTTACGATACAAAAATTCACAGCGCTCCAAACCTAATTTACTCCACAGAAAAAATATGCACAAGTAATGCATAAATTAGCTCAACTAAAGTTTATAAAAGTAGGAATTCCCAACACGAATATCGACAACGATAATGATTTCAAAAAAGAACCTCCGCATCTAGTTTATGATATTTTTCCCAGTCGCTTTTTGTAAGAACATAAAATTTTACAATTTTAACTATCAAAAGTATTCAAATATTATAAATCTGTTGAAAAAGAGTTTAAAAAACTGCAAAAAATAATTTTGAAAAAAAAACAGCTTGTTTAGAATTGTTTGTCCTGAATGCGTTACGGCCTAGAACAAATATTTAAACAAATTCACTATAAAAGACAAACAAATCGTTCTGTACCAACGTTCAAAATACACAGGAGAGAAAACAATAAATAAACAATGTAACGGTGAAGTTATTTGCGTCGCATTTCACCGGACATCGGACTGCCAACTAAATCTTGTGTACGCTGAATTGCCACGAAGAACGGCGTTCGCAAATTGAACTATAAATCCGCGCCGTGTGATTGACATCCTGTGTTTTGCTAAATACTTCCAGATACATATCAATCTGCCAGATTTGACTTTTAAAACAACACCATTATTGAAATTGGTTTTTGTTGCACGGCCAAATACAATACGGGAACCGTAGTAAAATGAGTGTAATTCCAGGGCTGTAGCGATCGTAAAATGTCGGGATATTGCGACCTCACCTGGGCCGAAAGTAAGCAGACTTGGGTCGCGGGGGACTGTTAAATAATACATCAGACACAGGACGCAAGATTACACTATAAACTTACAACCCCGCCACAGTTGCCCATATTGGTTCTTCGCTTTAAATGTTAACATTGTATTTGCTCAATAATAAATCTGGTTGGGCCACAAAGGGCAAACATGAACGCATTCAGAGCATTTCTTTGTATGAGAAGGAAGGGGAGAACGTTTCTGCAATGTAAGACGGCTTGCACATAAAATGTGGAAGTTTATGAAATTAAAAAAGTAGGCGAGAATAAAACTCAATTTGAGTCGTTCTACAGTAAACCATCATCTCCTTATTCATGGATTTCCAGGGTTCTTATAATTTGTTTTAATAAATTCTATTCAGTGGTATCCAAGTCAGTTTTATTCTATTCCTTTTACAGTGGATCCCTTCAAATCCGAACTAATTGGTGCTACAGCCTGTTTGGAAAAGTTAGGATTTGGTGAAAAAGTTCGGATTTCGGATTTGCTGTGTATTTTGCATTTGACAGAAGTGCGGTTTTTTACATTATCGAACAATATTAGAGCATTCATTACATATTTCTGTATCAATACTGTACTGTAGACCTTTTTTCAAGATTTTTTTCAAATTTGAAGAGTTAATGTAACTGGACAAAGAGGAAAGTTTGACAAAGTTGGCTGTTGAGTTTAGTGTTGGTAAGGCTACAATAAGTGACTGGGAAAAAATCGTGCAAAAATTGAACAGTTTTGCAGTGCTACAAAAGAAAGTTTTTGGAACAACGCCATTCCCGCGAAAGTTTCTGTAAAATGAAAACAATTGACAAGGCTGTATTTTACGGTTTAAACAAGAGAGGCAGAAAGGAGTTCCTATTAGTGACCCATTGATACAAGAAAAGGCATTACAGTTAAACAAATTAATAAACGGTGATTTGGAATTTACTGCAAGCAATGGACGGTTGGATAGATGGAGGAGAAGGCACGGAATTAGACAACTAACGGTATGCAGGGGGAAGCTACAACTGATAATCTTGCTGCAAAAGAATATTTAGGCGAATTCACAGATTTGATTTCGTCTGAAAATTACTTACCCCAGCAAGATGTATAATGGTGACTAGACTGGATTGAATTTTAAAGCCCTTCCCACTAAAAGTCTTGCTTGTAAAGAGGAATCTTCTGCCCCAGGCTTTAAAACGAGCAAACAGTTTCTCACCAGTTTTAGCCTGCAGTAACGCCGCGGGAAGAAATAAGCTACCATTAATTGTGATTGGAAAATCCACTAAGGCACAGGACCTTGAATGCTCTGTCTGTTCATTACAGAAATCAGTGTAATTATTGTAATTACAGAAAATGTCTATTCACCAGATGAAGTTTACTGATTTTAAGTGAAAAATATAGTTAAGTGTTTTGTCTTTTCTTTTTAAGTGAAACATATAGTTTAGGTTTTGTCTTTTTTATTTTATATTTTACTGCCAATAAATTCTATGTTAATGAAGTGACACAGTAGTACAGTATAGGCCATCGTATTATACCATGTTTTTACAGAGTCAATTCCAATATATTACACATCTTAGTCCTGTTGTACGTAAATAGCAAATTATTCAGTATATACTTCATTAAATTTTATACTTTTTAAAAATTTGGTTTTCAACAAATCATGTTCGGATTTCGCGGGGGGTTCGGATTTGAGGCGTTCTACTGTATTACACACTCTCCTGATATATACCTTGTACAAATTTTCAATTGTATACGTTTTATTCAGCCAGTCAAAATCAAATATATTTTTTTTTTACATATAGTGGATAACAATTGATGTTAATATAGTTACTTCAAATATTTATTCAATAATTAAATTATAAAAATTTGGGGGTCTAGGTCGGATTCGAACTGAGTATCTCCATGTTTGAAGTCTAGCGCTTTGGCATTGAGCTAACTTTCCCAAAGGTAGAAGTGTATTTCTCAAAGAAGTATATGAATTTTTACTTTTGCTCCCATCTGGTAGTCGCCTCCATTGCACAACCTTAAATTGTTGCCATGGTTACTACACAATATCATAAATAATGCTCAAAGATTAAAAATGAATGAAAAGCATAAAACAAACTGGATTAACGGTTTTGAACCTTGTTTCACAAACGGACAATGGGAAAGTAAAGCGAAAATAAACTACAACAAAATGCAAGCGACGAAAAAATCATATAAATGACAAACAAAAATAATAGTGTAACACCATACATAGAAATAAAAATGGAAAATTACAAGGAAATTTGTTCTCTATTTTGCCATTTAATATTGTTATACTGACATATGTATATGCATATTTATATTAATTGTAATTATAAAATAAAAAGAAACAAAAATAAAATGTTCTTTATTGATTTAGGGCGAAGTAGGAATTGCATTTAAAAAAATTAAATATATCCTTTGTTTCTATGATAAAAAATGTACTTTGGCCCACATATAAATAGACATTCTACTAATCATAAAAATTCATTTATTTTGGTTTCCGATTAAACGGGAACAGTCAAGTAAGTTTACTGAACGCCAAAATTTAAAAATTAAGTTAAGAAGTTTATTTTCTAAAACTCATGGGCATGTGCACACTTACACATACACATTGACTACACATACACACAGACGGGTAGATGCACGAAATTCCAAACATGCTCTCTTATGAATCATTTTAAAAATCATCCTTGCCACTGAAATAATGTTAGAAGACGTCTCAAAGCTATTTAAACGTAGTAGTTATTTATTTTTAAATAAAAATATTAGCGGAAAAGATTTTTAGTTCATTATTTAATAGCAATACTTTAAAATAATGATTTTATTATAAAGTCTAAAAAGTAAAGATTTTGGTTTTTATCTCTTAGTTGGCTAAAAAAATGTTTAGTGTAGCTTTTAATCACTTAAACAATAGTTTATGACTATCCAAACTTTATATTTAGTAAATTTATTAAAACTTACTGAGACAGAACGTTTTCGATCGCTATGTGCCGATCTTCATCAGTGTCTTCTGCTTGGAGATGTTGAGTCAAGCGGTGACGGTTTTAAAGGTAGGTTTTCGATAGTATCAAATAGTATGTATGATTTGTATTGTGTTTGTTCGTTTAATATGTTTGTACTTTGTGTGTCTGTAAATTTCATATCGTTCTAGTGTGTTGAGATGTGGTCCTTTTTTGTTGATGTGTAGGATTTCTAAGTTATGGTAAATGTCTGTGTATGTGTGTCCTGTTTCTCTTATGTGATTGTAAAATGTTGAGTTGGTGTTCTGTTTGTGTTCCTCGGCTCTTGGTTTAAAGCTGCGACCTGTTTCTCCATTGTAGAATTTGTTACATTCGTCACAGTTCAGTTTTTATACGCCTGGTGCTTGTAGTTTATCTTTATTGTAGGTGTTGTGTTGTATTTTGTATTGCAACTTGTTGTTAGTTTTGTATCCTATTTTTTGAAATTTGCGGGTTATTTTGTTTGTTGTTTTGTTTATGAATGGTAATGTGATGTATTTGTTTTCCTTGTCTGTAGTGTTGATTTTAGCGTTTTTTTGTATTTTGTACCATAGTTTGTCTATTATTGTGGTGTTGTATCCATTTGTGTATGCTAAATAGGATACAAAATAGTATACAAAACTAATAACAAGTTACAGTACAAAATACAACACAACACCAACAACAAAGATAAACTACAAGCACCAGGCGTATACAAACTGAACTGTGACGAATGTAACAAATTCTACATTGGACAAACAGGTCGCAGCTTTAAACCGAGAGTCGAGGAACACAAACAGAACACCAACTCAACATTATACAATCACATAAAAGAAACAGGACACAAATACACAGACATTTACCATAACCTGGAAGTCCTACACATCAACAAAAAAGGACCACAGCTCAACACACTAGAACAATATGAAATTTACAGACACACAAAAACACAAAGTACAAACATACTAAACGAACAAACACAATACAAATCACACATACTGTTTGATACTATCGAAAACCTACCTTTAAAACCGTCACAGCTTGGCCCAACATCTCCAAGCAGAAGACACTGATGAAGATCGGCACATAACGATCGAAAACGTTCTGTCTCAGTAAGTTTTAACAAATTTACTAAATTTAAAGTTCGGATAGTCATAAACTATTGTTTAAGTGATTAATAAGAATCACAGAACGTAATGGACTACAAAATTCAAGAATTTAGTGTAGTATTTAGATTACAGGAAAAATGGAAATATTAATTACATTATATTAAATTTATTGAAACTAAAATATCACTTTCCATAAGTAATAATGTTATTTTTGTGTTTATTCTAAGTAGAATGTAATATTATAATTCTGTTTTATGATACCTAGTGATACACACAGTGGCGCACTCAGAAAATAATTATGGGGGGGGCTGACCGGGAGATCCTGGGCCAACCAACGGAAAACTTTTTAAAAATTCGTAAGAATAACCGGTATTTTAAGGCATTACTTTAAGTTTATTTTAGCTCTTTGA